>CAUZXS010006387.1:0-20000 GCA_963585895.1 Sepioteuthis lessoniana
TTATTTTTTACCTGTATATAAAAAAGGATATGAACAGAATAAGATGAAAAGAAATAATATATATTGTAATTTACGAAGCTCTTTGCTTCGATGTGGCACAAGGCCGATTGATTAGGGCACCCAATGAGACTCAAACTCACTCTTGCAGGTTTGCTAGTCAAGCTTGCTAACCATTACACTACCCGAGGTGCCCAAAGAAATAATATATATATGAGTTTAATAGAAGCGTAAACAAACGAGTTCAAATCCTGCCTGATGCTTTGCATTCACTTTGCCAAGTAAACCCTTTTTCCAACCAATGGGTATGGTGCCCCAACTAAGAATCGAACTCACAAGAAAAAGGTCTTTAAGCTTACTTTATTTATCATTGTACCACCCAATTCGGATATATTTGGAAACCGAGAAAATATCTTAAACCTTCTTTTAAAAAATTTCTAGTATTCTTGTTCGTGCCAAGTAAGAAATTGACCAGTCGGCTGGGGCTGTAGAATACACTGACTGCACGTCTGCAGAGGGGACCCTCCCCACAACGAGTGTTTTGTATATGAATATTTACCAACCCCTCCGCTCGGGCAGGATATGACACAAGGTCAATTTTTAAGCGGAGTTTAACAGGTTTGAATTCAGAGTTTTCCTTCTCCTAGACTAGTTGCCTTTCCAAGGCTGTAGAACCTAGTCTGCCCTACTATTTACCCATAGCTGGAGGAAGAATAATTGGATTCATACCTTTCCCAAGGGTATTAGTGCTATGTGAAATGCAATTAGCCTGGTGCAGGATTTGAACTCGTGTCGTCGTGTCCATATCCTGTATATGACACTAAACAATCTGATGGTGAGGTTCCAGAGATGCTGGAGCTTTGTGGACAGACTGGGTTCTTTAGCCTTGGTGAGGCCACAAGTCTAGGAGAAGGAAAACTCTGAATTCAAACTTGTTAAACTCCGCTTAAAATTGACCTCGTGTCATATCGTGCCCGAGCGGTGGGGTTGGTAAATAGGATTATGCCTGACCCTATATATATATATATATATATATATATATAGTTATTTCAGTCCCTTTGGCTGATCTGATAACAGGAGTGCGTAAGACTGAACTTTATATTCCTTTTATATCCTTTTCGTATCGTGTGCTGATTATGTCACTAACCTCCACTTGATAGTGAGACTCCAGTCCTAGAGCTGAGAGAAATTTTAAGAATCTCTTCATTACAATTACTCCTAGATCCACTTTAACCCAGCGTGATAGTATCCGTAAGGGTCCCATCAAAGGGTCAAATAGACCTGTTTAATCATCTGAGTGTAAACAAATAACTGATGTTGAATTGATTTGTTAATGTTAGATATCATTACTTGAAACCATTTAACAGTATACAGGGGGAGAAGGAGTCTAGGAGAAGGAAAACTCTGAATTCAAACCTGTTAAACTCCGCTTAAAAATTGACCTTGTGTCATATCCTGTCCGACCGGAGGGGTTTGGTAAATAGGATATTCTTGTTCGTGTCCACCAGTTCAAGTTCACCGGAAAGAATTCTTGTAATTTTATTTTTGGAATTTGAACTAATTTGACCTTTAAATTCACCGCATATTTCTTAATTTTTCTGTAGAAAAAACAACAGAATTTAACATTTTATGAGGGGGTTTATTTTGCCATTTTAACTCAATGTAGAATGATCACCCATTTCCAGAACAAACATTAAAAATGGATCCCCCACCAAGTAAAAAATTGACCAGTCGGCTGGGGCTGGAGAATACACCGACTGCACGATTGCAGAGGGGAAAAACTCCCCACCACAACGAATGTCCTGTATATGACACTAAACAATCTGATGGTGAGTTTCCAGAGATGCTGGAGCTTTGTGGAATGCAGAGTACCCCTTAATTGCTATCACTCCTAGTTCCACTCTGGCTCTGGGTGGTAGCACCTGATAGGCCCCTATCTACGGGTCGAATAGAACTAGACTGTGTTGTTATGCAAAACTGAATTGATTGAATTAGAACTATTTGACTAAACTGAATAGCTTGAAACAGAAATGTTTTAGACAATTAAACTGTGTACTCGTGTTAAACTGAATTGTTTGAAATAGAACTGCTTATATGTATAAAAATGGATTTGGCATTAAATAAGCTACAAAGGTTAATATGCCATGAAGGCTAACATAAAAGGGGAAGGAAAGACTGACGATGTGGCGGTTTTTTTTTTTTCATTCATTTTTTATTCTTCAATCTTTGTTTAAATGGTTGATTTGATTTTTGTCGATATTGTTAAGTCAAAACAAACACAAACATTCAAGATTGTTTGGAGGGAGGGTCTCCAAACGTCATATTCTTTCTTTCGTATAATCACGTTTCTCTTTTGGGTCATATCTGTCAGATCCCCCCACACACACACACACACAAAAAGCTCGAAATAAGTCTTTTTTTATTTATTAAAATGTTTATTCCTTTATTTTGTAAAGCAGATTTGTTTTCTAAACTTTGAATTCTTTAATTTCACAAAGAATCGATTATCACAAATTAAATAATTCATTTTTTTTTTATAATTATCGAATGAGGTCATATTCCAAATCCTATTCGAGGTGTTAGACAGTAACCGGAAGGTCGAATATGGTGCATGAAATGGACGTAATTGTACATCATGTTTCTATCAATTTATTCTGTTTAGAAGCAAGTGCCTGAGTTCACAAAAGACAGCAGCAAAAATCTAGAGAATAAGCAGTCGATTTGCAATTTAAAATTTCCCGAAATTTTTAATGGTATCACATAGAAAGAGAGAGAGGGAGAGGGAGAATCATATATATATATATATATATATATATATATATACGAGGTGCATACGATATGTTTCCAGACTTTTTTTCGTATGGGTATTTAAAATTGTCGTCGGCTCTTGGAAATTCACTATGTTATTGCTATACATTTTATAAGTTGACTGACCAATTTTTATGATTTCAGGTTCAAATGAACAGCTACAGCAACAATTGGAATACACCCTACTAAAACCTGATTGACACTTTAGAAGGATGATATGCAATAAAATTCTGTTTTAAACTTGGAAAAAATGCCACAGAAACGTATGGAATGCTTCAGACTGCTTTTGGAGCATCTTGCATGAATCGAGCATCAGTTTTTGAGTGACTTAAGAGATTCAAGGAAGGCAGGGAGTCTGTGAGGGATTATGAGAGGTGTTGGAGGAGTAAGGAAGTCAATACAACAGAGTTGATATTAAACAACCTTAAACAACAGAACATAATCTACTATTCACACATAGTCAGAGGGAGAAGCGATGGATTTATGCCTTTCTCGAAGGTATTAGCACGAAAGTGAAATGCAAACAGCTTCGTTCGGGATTCGAACTCAGTCTGCCGATTCTATCTTCTAAGATTATAACCGTTTCACTGACGACGTGACACATATACGATGAAATCTAGGCAAGAATCATGTAAAAGATTGTTGAGCGAAGAGAGAGAGAGAGAGTAATCGAAATCAATCATTAAAATCGAACTGCCGTTGCATCTAAACAGCTTGACGCATGCCTGCCATTACCAGATCTTCAGACATGACCTCAGATAAAACTATTTCTCTGTAATCCGCTTCCCTGTCGATAGGCATTAAGACTTTTTATTCCCGCCACTAACACAGCTAATCTAACACTGACGATCAATGTTAAATATTAATCCGAATAATCTATGCACGTGCTTTCTATTGAGTGAGTTTTGCCTCCAACAGGGAGTTTCGAAGAAAGTAAAAACTTTATATTCTTTTCAACAATGTCTATCTAACAAGTTCGCAAGTCCGTTCTGTTCGCATCTCTCTCTCTCTCTCTCTCTCTCTCTCTCTCTCTCTGAATATATATATATATATATATATATATCGTAGTGAGCAACTTCGAACTCACGTCGTGTTTTTACGTTCACTCTCTGAATAATGCCTTCGAGTGCAGTATGAACACCCTTATCCCACCCCACCAATAGGTTAAATAGTATCCCTACTGTTCTTCTTCCAGGATGACTTTGGCATTAGATAATCACTAAGGTGAATATACCATTTAAACAAAGGAACAAGACATATATATATGATAAAGTTAATATTTGAAAAAAAAATTATATATGATAAAAATAAGTATATATATATATATATATATACAATTTTATATTTATTATATATGATTTTTTAAAATCTTATTTAAATCTTATATATATATATATATATATATATATATATATATATATATATATGATAAAAATAAGTGGAAAAGTTGATGAATCAAACTCAACGGGTTCATGAGTAATATTTCGTTCTTTATTCACAGAAGAACTTCTTAAGAACGAAATATTACTACTAAACCCGTTGTAAGTGTTTGATTTATCCACTTTTTCACTTACTTTTATCATTTGGTCAGATTCCCCCAAATCTACCATTTCTCCATATATATATATATATATATATAAGAAGAGAGAGAGAGAGGTGAATTGAATCCTACAGAATGTATGCAGGAAAAATAATTCTAAAAGATTTCAAAATCGTCATTAAAATTAGCGCCCCACTTTCTGTAAACATTTAAAATAATAGAACGTAACAAATCTGTTTCTCAAACCACAGAACGCTATTTACTTAAAAAAACAAAAAAAAAAAAGCGATCCATCGCAGGATGTGACCAATTGATAACTTATCACCTTGTATTATTCCGTTTCCATATAACTTCTATTGGCCCAAGTGAAGACTTCCAACTAATTCAAAAATTTATCTATTATAATTATTTCTCACCCTTAAAATATTTTTTTATAAATTATTTTTGTATTCAGATAAAAAAAACTTTGAATTCGAAACGCGTCGGCAATGAAAAAAAATCTAATATACCAACATATATTTTATTTCCTTTTACTTTTTCTACATTATATATATATATATATATATATAGTTTTAAAAAGCGAGCGGATGGTATTAAAAACATTTTAAAATCATAAGAAACAAATTAAAAACTATTCAAAATCACCAACTTATCACTGGTCTATTAACGGTACGTATATGACAGGTATGGCGGACCATATATGGAAGGAAAAGGGATTTTTACCTGTGCTTATATTCAGATTTTTTTTTTTATCTAGCCTTCTTAATTATCGGTTCCCATATTGTATTCAACTCTATACTATGTCTACTCAGCAGGTCATTGTAGCCCAACATATGTGCTGATTCCTTTAGGCGTTTAATCCTCCAATGTTCAGCCTTATCAATTATTTTAACTTTATCCCATAAGGGCAGATGGTTTCCCTTTTCCTTCCAATCAGAATCAGAACAGGCGACCCCCGAGGATTCAATAAAGGACGTAGTTCGGAGTTCTGTGAAGGTTCCCGAGTGCGACAAACACCTGAAGAAGGCCGGAGGACATACCGGCCGAAACGTTGTGGAAAAACAATAAAGATAGTAGTCCGAAAACCCTTAATGATAAAAATCAAGAAGCTTAGTCACAGAAATTTAGACAACTTATAGCTTTCTTTTTCTCTATGTTTTAATTGAGTGCATGAATTTGGCTTGTAGACGTCGATCTACCATAAACCTACGTTCACTGAATCGTACACACGGTGGGTCTTATTTTGCCCTCCAAGACGCAAAATCAATTCAATAAAAACCTTAATCCACCGTGCCTTAATAATCTGCTCCAAACCAAAACTTTCCGATGAACTCGATTTAAAAAAAAAAAAAATTTTGTTAAAAAATGAATAACCTGAAGATGTAATCACCAACACCATCAAATATAAATGCCTGCAATTCTCCATCAGAGAGGTGCCTGGTATATCTAAAATGACCGTGGATCGGATCGGCTACGTCTTTCTGCAACTATTAGAACAAATTAAAATTTCCGTCAACCATTGTTTCAATTCGATTAGATTAAGAATCATTCTTAAGTCTAACGCTGCCCCCCCCCCGCCATTCTCAAAGATAGGGTGACCGCTCTCCAAAAAGTTATCTCATTTACCGATTTACACGTAAATGCAATATTTGCTATATAGGCCGCACAAATCAATGTTTAGAGATCAGAATAAACCAACATATTCCCTAAAGTATCCGAACACATACTTCCAACTACACTACGACGCTGTCTTTTATTAAACCTACAAATGTGTCAGATCATTATGCCTGACCCTATGGAGGTGCCCGTTGTGTAATGGTTATCGTCGTAGAAAATGGACACGGCGACACGAGTTCAAAATCCTGGACGAGACTGATTGCATTTCACATAGCACTAATACCCTTGGGAAAGGTATGAATCCAATTATTCTCCCTCCAACTATGGGTAAATAGTAGGACAGACTGGGTTCTTCAGGCTTGGTAAGGCAACTAGTCTAGGAGAAAGACAACTCTGAATTCAAACCTGTTAAACTCTGCTTAAAAATTGACCTTGTGTCATATCCTGTATGAGCGGAGGGGTTGGGTAAATAGGATTATGCCTGACCCTATATATATATATATATATATAGTTACTTCAGTCCCTTTGGCTGATCTGATAACAGGAGAGTATAAGACTGAACTTTATATTCCTTTTATATCCTTTTCGTATCGTTTGCTGATTATGTCACTCACCTCCATTTGATAGTGAGGCTCCAGTCCTAGAGCTGAGGGAAATTTTAAGTATCTCTTCATTACAATTACTCCTAGATCCACTTTGACCCAGCGTGATAGTACCCATAATGGTCCCATCAAAGGATCAAATAGACCTGTTTAATCATCTGAGTGTAAACAAATAACTGATATTAAATTGGTTTGTCAGTGTTCAATATCATTACTTGAAACTATTTAACAGTCTACAAGGGGTGTCCTCGTCGTGTAATGGTTAAAGCGCTGGATTGCGGAATCGTAGTAGGCGAGTTCGAACTCCAGCCGCATTATTACGTTCAATTTCGGACAAATCCCCTTGGGAAAGTTATGAACCCCCTTATCCTCCCAGCTATGGGTTAAATAGCATCAATGCTGTTTTCCAGAATGATGGCTTTGGTATTAAATAACCCACGAAGGTTGATATGCCATTAAACAAAGAAAACAAACCTTAACAGTATCCAAATAACTGAATAATCCTTAACAGAATTCATACCTGAATCCATTTAAATGCGGGGAACAAATAATTAATACTAAATAGAATTATTTGTGTTAGTTAGCAATACTTGAGACCATTTAACTTTGTGCAAACAAATGAGCTCTGCCTTGTTTAAAACTATTTTTTTTTCAAATCATAAATTCTAATGTATATGAAAAAACAGGATTTGGCTTTAAATAGCCTACAAGGTTTGATAGGCCATAAAACCAAACGAACAATATTACTATCAAACACCAATAGTTTTCAATGTACATAATTAAACAGTTTAAAGTATTGCTATTTCCCACTATTAATTCAATTCAACATTTTTATTCATTTTCACACAGTTCAATGGTTTCAAGTATGGCAATCTAATACAAATAGTTTTATTGGCACACAGTTGAATAGTTTCAAGTATTACTATGTAAAAGTAGAGTTCAATCTAACATTCATCCTTTGTTTGCACACTCTCTGTGCCAAAGTGGACTTGGAATTAATGGCTATGAAGAGGTACTGCGTATTTCCAAAAGCTCAAGGACTAGAGCCTCATCATCAGATGCAGTTTAGAGTCATATCATATGCAGGACCCTCATTGGGGTAGGAGCCTTACCCCTCTGCAGAAATGCAGTCAGTTTATTCTACAACCCCAGCCGATCGGGCTTTGATTGTTCTGTAAGAAAGAAAAACAAAACTCAATGTATAAAATCACACTTGTTTGACCTCAGCCCACTCGGCTTGGGTAGTAGAATACACCGACTGCTTCTCTGCAGAGGGGTAAGAACCCCCCTCCAACGAGTGTCCTGGATATGACACGAAACAATATGAAGTAATACTGGAGCTTTGAGGAATACGGGGTACTTCTTCATTGCCATCACTCCTAGGTCCACTCTGGCCGGAGTGGTAGCACCTGATAGGGTCCTATCTATAGGTCAAATAGAACTTTTTGACATTTAAACTGAAGGCAAACAAATGACTTATGTTAAATTAGATTGCTTGAAATAGAACAGTTTGGTGATTTAACTGTGTATCTACAAAATGTGTTAACAAATCATACATTTACTATATATACTTATTTTTACTTGTACAATATCGTATAAGTAAAAACAGGATTTGGAATTAAATAACAAACAATGGCTGATATGCCATGAAACCAAACCAGACTGAGGGAGTCCCCGTGATGGAGTGGCTAACGTCCTGAATTGCGAAATTGTAGTTAGTGCATCTGGTTTGGTTTGGTTTCTTTGTTTTAATGGCATATCAACTCTTTTTAGGTTATTTAATGCCAAAGCCATTCTCCTTGAAGAACAGTAGTGGTACTATTTAACCCATAGCTAAGAGGATAAGGGGGTTCATTCCTTTCCCAAGGGTATTTGCCTGAAAGTGAACGTAATAGCGCGACTGGAGTACGAACTCGCGTACTACGATTCCGTCATCCATCGCTTTAACCATTACACCACGAGGACACCCCACTAGTGCAGCTGGGATCCGAACTTGCTATCAACTTCAATGTATAAATATAGCGGTTAAAAGAGATGTTTTTAAAAACATTAATCCGAAAATAGCTCATATATATTTGTGTGCGTGTGCGTGTGTGTGTGTGTGTGCGTGTGTGTGTCTGTCTGTCTGTCCATCTATCCATGTATCTACTTACGTTGTTGAGGCATATCTAATTAAACATATCAGCCTGTTTATGTCGATCTATCTCAGTGTGACTGTCAGCTTGTACTATATTGATTTCTCTCTATGCTTTTCTGCATATAATCCTGGACCTGCCTTGTCGATTGATAGATAGATAGATCTGGTATCTTCCCGCCAGCGCCAATAATCGATGTTCGAACCCAGCCATAATCCAAAGTTGGGTGTTTTGACCTTTTAAGGCAGGCAGCTCACCCTCCATAATTGGAGGATAGCAGCAAGAATTGCACTCTATACATTTTTTTATGCTGGCCTAACTTTGTAAAAAGAATAAAATACCCATGGTAATCAAAGAATGTTTACTTTTTTTCCGTATCTATCTAAACTTTACTCATTTTGTTATATATATATATATATATATATATATATATAAACCCAATTGACTTTGCTGAGGGGTAAGGCCTTTCCAACAAGTGTTTTGGATATGAAACTAAACCAACAGATGGTAAGGCTCTACTCCTTGAACTCTAGGAATGTAGATTACTCCTTCATTGCCATAACTCCCAAATCCACTCGAACCCAAAAAGCAAGAATCTGTTAAGGTCCCAGCTATTGGTCCAATTGAATTATTTAATCCCTTAACAAACTGGAAATCATTTAACTGCGTGCAAATATAAAGCAATACTTAAAACCATATAACTATGTGCAAACAATAAATTATAATACGGGAAACTATTTAACTGAAAGCAAACAAATGATTAATATTTAAAAAAAATATTAGTGTGCGATAAGAAAACTTGAAACCATTTAACTGTGCCAACAAATAACATGTGGCTCATTTTAAAATGTTACATACAAACGATTGTTGAAATGAGAGATTGTGGTGAATCTGACAACATGATAGAAATATGGGGAAAGTTTCATAAATCAAACACTTAAAACCAGTTTAGAGGTGCGATGATATTTCCTTCTTTTATTTCATTTTAAGAACTTTCTCAAACTCTTAAAAATGAAAAAAAAAAAAACGAAATATCACGTCTTTAAACCGGTTTTAAGTGTTTGATTTATAAAACTTTCCACATACCTTACGAACTATTCTTTTACAAATTATATATATATATATATAGTATTATTCGGTCTAGTTAAACCGGAGTTGGGAGTAATTCCATCAGGACAAAAAAAAAACATTCAAGAGTGAACATTTAAATTTTCCTGGTAAAGAGCTCAATGTAACTGACATTACAGGGCAATAATTTCTTTAAGAAAAAACAAAAACCGATCACATTCGGATTATAAATTGAATTCCATCCTGTTATGGGTTTTGATATAAATCAAAAACACTAAAAAAAGAAGTCCAGTTAGTTTTTTTGGAGGGGGTTGTGTTTTTGATTTATATCAAAACCCATAACAGGATGGAAATAAATTTATAATCGTAATGTGACCGGTTTTGTCTTTTCTTAAAGATTATATATATATATATATATATAACAGTGTTGGTTGTCACTAAATCACATTGTGGGTTTGTGGTGAACCAAGTGCAAGATAATATGGGGAGTGCTCAATATCTAGGATAGAGCTATTATATAATAATAGATAAATAAACATATATTAGATTTATATTGCTATAGTGAATAAGTAAATAATAAATAAGTATATATATATATATATATATATATAAGATTTATATTGTTATAATGAATAAATATAGATATTAGAATATTGTTAACTGACTGATGAGTTGTGTTTTGTAAAAAAACTCCATGAAACCCAGGGGTCGCAGTCTAAATCCCATGCCATTAAAAATATAAATCTGTATATATATATATATATGTATGATTGAGCATTTGATGACCCTCCAGCATAATGTGCCTATAATATATATAATGGGTCATTCAATAAATAAGGTGAACTTTACCAAAGAAGTTCGCTATAGAAAACACTATTACGGAGCTTTCTAAAAGGAAATCAATTGAGATAGATCCTTTTATGTCCCTAGAAAACTGTCTGTATGACCTTCTTTACTGATTACTGGAACTGGAACTTTTTCTTTACGGGAGAGTCCATGTGCTTTCCTTCTATGGAATGTCTTTTCAACTAAGGCTTGTTGTGGCATTTAGCCTTTAGCCTATTTCTAAGTATTTTTTAGTTAAAACATGCACATCAGACATTCTTCTGTAAATTCCACGTGGTTTGAAATTTTCAGCCATTAAAAATTTGACGACAGGCCTCTGTTCAAACCTAGAACACTCTATTTAATTTGCTGCAATTCTAAATAGCCACAAAACAAATATTTTTGTGAGGTTAAAACAATTTTGGCCCTAAAGTATTCCCAAGCCTCGCAGAGTTTACATTTAATGAAAAAATTATATATATGTATATATATATATATATATATATATATATATATATATTGTATAAAAATTATTTCGCTTCTTTTTTTTCTTAATTCCCCCTTACATATCGAATGACCCTCATATATATATATATATATATATATATATATATATATATATATATATATATATATAATTATCTTTCTATCGACGTATGATCCCGTCTATCTACAAACCTCGGTCTGTAATATACATGTGTGTTTTTGTTTATTTGGATTTTATGGCATATCAACCATTATAGGTTATTTAATGCCAAATATATTTTTATACAAATAAACAGTTCTATTTCAAACAATTCAGTTTAGCATAAGTATACAGTTTAATTGTCAAAAACACTTCTATTTCAAGCTATTCAGTTTAGTTAAACAGTTCTAATTCAAACAATTTAGTTTACTATATGTGTAGTTTTTGTTTTTGTTTTTTACACGCGGTTAAATGAGAAAACAATTCTCTTTCGAACAATTCACTTTAGCGTAGTACAGGTGAAATGAAAAAAATAAGTTCTATTTCAAACAATTCAGTTTAGCATAAGTATACTGTTAAATTGTCAAAAACACTTCTATTCCAAACAATTCAGTTTAGCGTAATTACACAGTTTAGTTCTATTTAACCCATAGACAGATCTCTATCGGTTGCTATGTATTTGATAAACTGTTAAACGAAAAACAAACATTTGGTATTTTTCTTTTTGGCATTGATACCTTTATGATTATGAATGATCAACGAGTATGTCCAGCCGTTTTCTCTTGACTGAATATGCAACCTATGTCACTTTGAAGTTTTCTCTTTTCTCATATACTGTTTATTTTATCTGTGTTTGTATTCTCCCCATATTTTCATTCTTTTTCATTCTTGCCTAGTCGGCTGGGGCTGTAAAATATACCGACTGCTTATCTGCAGAGGAGTAAGAACCCCCCCCCCCAACGAGTGTCCCGGATATGACGCTAAACAATCTGATGGTGAAGTTCCAGTAATGCCGGTGTTTTGGGAAATTGGGAGTACCCCTTTATTGCCATCGCTCCCAGGTCCACTCTGGCCAGGAGTGGTAGCACCTGATAAGGTTCCTATCTATAGGTTAAATAGAATTAAACCGTGGTTTCTTGAGTTTACTGGGGGGGGGGGTTGCATTTAAACAGCGTATTTATGCTAAATTGAATTGTTTAAAATAGAACCTGTTTTAACATTTAAACTGCGTACTTATGGTAAATTGAATTGCTCAAAATAGAACTGTTTTGGCGCCAAAACTATGTACTTATGCTAAACTAAATTATCTGTTTTGACATTAACACTGTGTATTGCCCAGTCGGCTGGGGCTGTAGAATACACTGACTGCACCTCTGCAGAGCGATAAGACCATCTGCCCAACGAGTGTCCTTGATATGACACTAAACATTCTGATAGAAAGATTCCAGTAATGCTGGAGCTTTGGGAAATGCGGAGTACCTCTTCATTGCCATTGCTCCCAGATCCACTCAGGCGTGGAATGTTAGCACCTGATAGGACTTTATCTCTGGGTTAAATAGAACTAACGGCATACTTATGCTAAACTGAATTGTTTGACTAAACTGAATAGCTTAAATAGAAATGTTTTTGACAATTAAACTATGTACTTACATTTAAATTGCGTTCTTATGCTAAACTGAATTGTTTGAAATGGAACTGTTCTTGATATTGAAACTGTATTTACGCTAAACTGAATTGTTATATATAGAATTGTTTTAACATTTACTGTGTGTATAGAAAAGCTCTACTTATACTAAACTGAATTAGCTGAATTAGAACTGTCTAACTAAATTGACTTGCGTGAAATAGAAATGTTTTTGGCAATTAAACTTAGTACTCCTGCTAACGTGAATTGTTTGAAATAGAACTGATTATTCCTATATAAATGGATCTGGCATTAAATAACTTACATAGGTTGATATGCCATAAAACCCAAACAACAAACCAACCTTTTTCATCATATCTTGATTTCCAACTACCTACCGTCATTTTCTCCTGACTGAATAAGTAGCCTCTGTCATTTTTAGAGACTATTGTTTTATACACTTTTCTTTCGCCATCTAATCATATTTCAAATTTTCTTAATTTTCTTGTTTGCTTTTCTGTTTTTCTCCGTCCATTCGACGAGGTTTAGAATATAATAAATGTACCCCTACAGAGGAATTAAGACACCTCGCCCTAAAAAGGGGTCGTCTGGGTATGAAACTAAACTGCATCTGACAATTCTGGAGACCTAGAGAGTCTTGATTACCTCATCATTGTCAGTACTCCCAGGTCCACTCTGACCCAAAGAGGTAGTACTTGTTAGGGTCCCATCTATGAGTCACAAATATCAAATTGAACATTATTTGCATTTGATAGGATTACTTGATCAATCATGTTACGAACTTATAGCATATAGGTGAACCGCGGGTTCGAAAAAAAAAGGTGGTATCCTTTCTCGGAATTTGCTCACGGATTTAAAAACGCAAGGGATTCGACGAAAAACAGACACCAAACAATAGATGCGTAGAGTATAACATCAATCTTAATCCTGGACGAGACTGATTGCATTTCACATAGCACTAGTACCTTTGGGAAAGGTATGAATCCAATTATTCTCCCTCAAGTTATGGGTAAATAGTAGGACAAACAGGGTTCTTCAGCCTTGGTGAGGCAACTAGTCTAGGAGAAGGAATACTCTGAATTCAAACCTGTTGAACTGCGCTTAAAAATTGACCTTGTGTCATATCCTTCCCGAGTAGAGGAGTTGTTAAATATGATAACATTAATTCTAATTCAACAACGAAAGGATAAAAGAAAAGGAAAAGAAAAAAATATCTATTCCAAATAAGGCAAAGGAGATATAAACGATTAAATATGCAAGCAAACATTTACATAAAATATGATTTAACCACAAAATTACTTATCTGCCTTGATGGGTTAAATGAAAGGTCATTTGGAATTTCAGCTCGCATAGATTTTGTCTCACCTGTCTTTAATTGTAGGGGTTGACACGGTGTTTCCTACCCTTAGGAAAGGTATGAACCCTCTTATCCTCCCAGATATGGGTTAAATAGTACCACTATTGGCCCAGCGGTTAGAGTGTTCGCCAATGGCCCGGGAGACCTGGGTTCAATCCCAGGTCGAGTCATACCGAAGACTTTAAAAATGGAACTTGATACCACCTTGCTTAACACTCAGCATTATAAGGTACGGTTCAAGGGTAAAGTGGAGCAATCCAGGGAATGGAGTAGCGCCCTCCCCTACACCTTGGTGTAGTAGCTATCGAAAAGGGAGCCTTCGGGTCACCCTCGACTAAAGGGAGACAACTTTACTTACTGTTCTAGGAGAATGGCTTTGGCATTAAATAACCTGAAAAGAGTTGATATGCCATTAAACAGAGAAACCAAACCAAACCAAACCAAACCAAACGATGTTTCCAACGTCAGCCAACTTCACTTCCTTACTCTTTTTCATCACTGATATATTTTCATCTTCGTTGGTCGACGAAATATGACGTCTTATATTCTTTTTCTTTCTTTTTTTTTTTTATACGAGGAACGATGTCGTCTTCATTGCTGATGGGGACGTAAAGTGGAACCGGAGAAATTTGCTGTCCGATCCACACCCCCCTCACAAGTCTGACAGGAAACGGAAGAAAATGGTCAAACTATGCGCGTGACGTAGAGACGCATTAGGGGTCAATTCGAGATTGCACACAGAGACACCATTGTAGGTCAAATCCACAGGTGTACGATATTTGTCTCTACCTCCCACCAGACAAGACTTGACACAAGGTATTTTTATAGTGGGGGGGTAGGGAGGGGGGTCAGCACAAGCTGAGGCTCAAGCACTGCTGGACATACTTTCGTCATCGGTTTAGTTTGGTTTGGTTTCTTAGTATAATGGCATATCAACCTTTGTAGGTTATTTAATGCCAAAGCCATTATCCTAGAAGAACACTAGGGGTACTATTTAACCCATAGCTGGGAGGATAAGGAGGTCCATACCTTTCCCAAGGGTATTTGTCCAAGAGTGAATGTAATAGCGCGACAGGAGTACGAACTCCGCAGTCCATCGCTTTAACTATTACACCACGAAAACCTCCCCACGTTGATCATCGGTTCACTTAATGCAATGAACGTTCTGCTGGAGTTGGACTCGCTCGATATTCGAGGTGCATACGATAAGTTTCCAGACTTTTTTTGTACAGGCAGTTAAATTGTCGTAGACTCTTCGAAATTCACTATGCTATTGCTATACATCTTATAAGATGACTGGCCGATTTTTATGATTTCACGTTCAAATGAACAGCTACAGCAAGAATTGGAATACACCATACAAAAGCTTGATTATCACAGCTAGTGAATTTCAAAAATGCAATCTGGATGTGAGGACACTTTAGAAGAACGATATGCAATAAAATTCTGTTTTAAACTTGGATAAAATGATGACACAGAAACGTGTGGAATGCTTAAGACTACTTTTTGCCCATCTTGCATGGATCGAGCATCAGTTATTGAGTAGCATAAGAGATTCAAGGAAGCCAGGGAGTCTGTGAGGGATGATGAGAGGTGTAGGAGGAGTAAGGAAGTCAATACACCAGAGTTGATTGACCAAAGGGTAAGGGTTAGGGTTACTATGTTGAGGTTTTAAGGGAGTTCAGAAAGAGATTCCGTCGGAAGAGGCCAGCACTCTTCAAATCGGCTCAGTGGCATATCCACCAGGACAATGCACCAGTCCACAACTCCATCCTTGTCACAGAATATTTGACCAAGATGGGCATCAAGACAGTTCCTCATCCTCCCTATAGTCCAGACCTTGCTGTCTGTGACTTTTGCTTATTCCCTAAGCTCAGAGGCTGTCGTTATGGATCAATTGAGGAGATGAAAGAGGCTGTGACGAAGGTCATTGACACGCTCACACAAGAGGACTTGAATGAGGCCTTCCAGAATTTGTTGGAACGGTACAACAAGTGCATTGCAGCCAGAGGAGATTACTTCGAAGGGGACTAGAGTTTCATGTGTATACTATCAATAAAAGGGCCCATACGAAAAAAGTCTGGAAACTTATCGTATGCACCTCATATAACGTCAGCCCAGCACGTAAGCCTGCTCATAGCTTAAAGTAGACCTGAGAGTAATGCTTGTCAATGTCATCATCACCCACCTGCTAGTAGCCCAGCTAAAGCCGGGAGCCATTTGGCTTCGAATCTATCCTTGACCAAGCAAAGCGGGAGAGGAACAGTTACTTTTCCTCCAAGCATAAGCCTGGCCGCTTTTTCAGGTTGGGGTCGCAAACAAACGGGCATAGCAGAAAAAAGGGAAAACGACAAAAAGACTGAAAGGGGTTTAATGGAGGGATATGCTTGCTCCCAAACTCATCATCCAATTTCATTTTCATCAAAACCTATCCTCTTTGAAATTGGGTCGCTGAGTTCATGTTAGGTGCTGGCGTTACAGCCATAGCAGTAAATTATTTGTTTTAGGAATAGTTTCGTGGAGATATAATAGCTCACTAAGGATTTTTAGTTGTCGTAACTTGAAACCATGTAACTGTGTGCAAAAAGTGACTATTATTAAATTTCTTCCCTGCTGTGCCTGTGTGCATACTACTGTATGGATTCACCTCATGGACGCTAACAAAAAAGCTTGATAGGAACTACACGAGAAGGATAGGAGCTATTTCGAATAAATTCTGGAAGCAACACCCTACGAAACAACAGCCGTACGTCCACTTACCACCAATCTCACAAACCATCCAATTAAGACGAACAAGACATGCAGGACACAGCTGGAGAAATAAGGATGAACTCATTAGTGATATTCTTCTATGGACCCTTACACATGGACGTGCCATTATTGACCGACGAGGAAAAACTTATTTACATCAGCTCTGTGCGGATACAAGATGCGGTTTGAAAGACCTGCAAGGAGCGATGGTTGATAGAGACGGATGGAAAGAGAGAATCGGGAAGATCCGTGCTTTCAGGGCGACTTGATGAGGATAATGATATAATTATTGGTATTAGATCGGAATACTTGAAACCATATAATTTTGGGTACATTATTTGCATTTGTAAGTTTTTGTTGGGCAGCAAATACAAGTGAGTCCATGTGTAGGAGTCCATAGGAGAATGTCGCTCATGAGTTCGTTTTTGCTTTTCCAGCAGTGCTCATCATATCTTGTTCGTCCTATTCCGATGGTTAATGAGACGCGAGGTAAGTGGCCGTACAACTGCAGTTTTATGGGGCGCTGCTTCCAGGTTTTATTCAAGACAGCACACAGCATTCTTGTGTAGCTCCCATCCAGCTTTTTCTCCATACGTTTCATTAAAGTCCAGTCGGTGTAACCATACAATAGTACTGACACGATTGCAGCATGGAAGAAACCCCGTTTTATTTTATTAGAGAGAGATCAGATTTCCATATAATCATTAAACTATCGATAGCAATCCATGCATTCCCTTTGCGTATGCTGATATCGTTTTCATTTGATGAGATATTGCTACCGAGGTATATGAACCGGTTTAATAATAAATAATTTCATAGGTCTTCTATTTGATGCCAAGAAAGAATAAATATGAATATTTTAACGGCATGTCAACCTGTCGGGAGCTGTTTTATGCCAATTGTTGGGGACGGTGAGTTTTATGATAATGTTTTTCTAAGCATCTTTTTTTATTTTGCACGTGAATTGACGGCAGTTATTTGTTGTGGATTTGGGGTCACTTTGAGGGGTAGATTTGTTGGGTAAAATTCAAGTGTATTATTATATTTCGGGTATAATTTGGGGACAATTTTATTTCTTACTGCAAGAATAAGATATTATCTATTGTTATATTTTAAAACGTATTCCTCATGTTATTTGTGTTGAAGAAGTTTTTTTCTGATAACCACAAAATCACGACATCCTTTTTGATTATGTTTAATATGTTTATTTATTCAGATAGAAATATATTAGTAGATATATGAATAGATATATAAATAGATACGTTTATATATGAGTAAATATGTTTAAAATAGATTGTTACAAATAAATATTCCTTTAATATAATTTTGCACTATAAAACAAAACTGATTATCATATTTACCCAACCCCTCCGCTCGGGCAGGATATGACACAAGGTCAATTTTTAAGCGGAGTTTAAAAGGTTTGAATTCAGAGTATTCCTTCTCCTAGACTTGTTGCCTCACCAAGGCTGAAGAGCCCAGTCTGCCCTACTATTTACCCATAGCTGGAGGGAGAATAACTGGATTCATACCTTTCCCAAGGGTATTAGTGCTTGTGAAATGCAATCAGTTTCGTCGAGGATTTGAACTCGTGTCGGCGTGTCCATTTCCTACAACGACAATCATTACACCACACAAATAAATAAATAATAATAAATAATAAATAAATAAATAAAATAAATATAACTTTTCGCAAGTCTTAATTTTTTATGAATAATTAAAAGGACGTTTTTTAGTGGTTGAGAATAAAAAGCTGTTTTTGTGTATATATTATTAATTTTACAAATATAGATAAGCAGATGTTTTTTAAAAGACGCAGTCAACAAAAACTTTTCAACATTTTTCAGTACTTTTAAAGGACGTCACTTCAATTAACCAACGTTTCAAAAAAAGCAATGAAACTTCGGAGTCAACTATTCTTCGAAAAGAGACCATCAACACCAAAGCTAAGTGTTAATTCAATTTTTTTTTTATTTGGGTTTATATATGTATATATGTGTATAAGTACTTGAATATGTGCAATAGAAAATTGACTTAGCTACGTGTTCACTTTTCTTTAAAAACGTTTACAAAAAAAGTTAGTATTAGGTTGGAAATACATTACCAGCAAGATCTATATATTCCCAAATATGGGTATATATGGATCGATGGATTCATATATGGATAGATATAAAAAGAAATGGATGGATATGTCTGTTTATAGATAAATATGTGCCTTTATATATATATATATATATATATATATATGAGCGAAAGATATATGAATAGATATATAAGTAGATACGTTTGTTATATATTGACCCTTGACCGAGCCGTCAATCAGAAATACACCTGCGCATATAAGTGGAAGAAGAAGCGGAAGCAAGTGAGCTTTATCAAAGAATATAGGCAGGTGCCGGCGGCAGTTGAGTCAGCTGGTGATAGGAAGTCCAGAGTGAGAGCCAGTTGCAGACTGAGGGCTGTGGTCCATAGTGATCCCCGGTTGAGCAACCCCAGCCAAGATGCAGAAGAAGTGCTAAGTTGGTTCTTGAAGATAACACGGCGTGCAATGGTCAAACGAAGAAGTTGTATCAATATAGCAGTCTGTCCCTGTCTCAACCCATCTCTCACACACAACAGAAACATCAACCCTTTCGAGAATTAAGTGAGTGATATATATATTTTTATAAAGAAGTGTGTTCGTTCGTTCATTGAAGTTCGTAAATTATGTTTGATTATGGACACGAGGTTAACGAAAGCATGGACAGCTATCAATAGGCTATCGATTATATGGAAATCAGACCTAACCGATAAAATGAAACGCAGTTTCTTCCAGGCAGCGGTCACATCGATACTGCTATATGGGTGCACTACAGGGACTCTAACAAAACGGCTGGAGAAGAAGCTAGACGGCAATTACACAAGGATGCTGCGAGCAATATTGAACAAGTCCTGGGGGCAACACTCCACAAGACACCAATTGTACGGCCACCTGCCTCCTATCACGAAAACTATTCAAGTTAGACGAACCAGACATGCAGGACACTGCTGGAGAAGCAGGGACGAACTCATAAGAGATGTACTGTTATGGGCCCCCACACATGGCCGTGCAAAAGCAGGACGACCAGCACGAACATATATTCCGCAGCTATGTGAGGATACGAGATGTTGTCCTGAAGACCTGCCTAGGGCGATGAACGATAGGGAGGA
>CAUZXS010006387.1:25000-151034 GCA_963585895.1 Sepioteuthis lessoniana
TATCATAAATGTATATCTTCCAATATAGGTAGAGATTTCCTAAATCTAATCTCTAAACACTTCCCCAATAAAAGCCCCCCCCACCGGCAAAATCTTCAATAAAAACAACATCAAGATCAGCTACAGTTGCACAAAAACATGACACAAATAATAAAAAAACACAACAAAAATCGCATCCACCAACAGTGCATCACAACCCTACAACCAATGCAATTGTAGGGTCAAAAGCACATGCCCCCTACCAAATAAATGCCTATATACAAACACCATATATAAAGCCACAGTAAAAACAAACAACTCCGTCAAACACTACATTGGTGCAACGGAGGGCACCATAAAACAAAGAATCCACAACCATAATGTTTCTTTTAAATATAGAAACTAGGAATCCAACACCTCCTTATCCTCGTCCATATGGCAACTAAAAGACACAAACATCTCTTCCACAATCACCTGGGAGATACTAAAACAAGCACCTGTCTACAACAAAACATCCAAAAAATGCCTTTGTCTCCACGTAAAATTAGCCATCATCACATATCCATCACAAAAAAACCCTCATAAAAAAAATCTGAAATCCTCTCAAAATGTAGGCATGAAAACAAACACCTTCTTTCACACTTCAACCCACTCACACAACCCACATAACACCTCATACACGTATTTAATGAAAAAAAGACCCTAAAAAAAATGAAATGAATAACCCCCCCCCAGTAGACCGCCTCCAAAACTACCTAAAATTCAGTAGTAAATAAAAGTCAAAACGAAGAAGAAGCATTTGAACTCAGGAGCCAACTGGAAGAAATATATCAATATTGGTCAGTATGTCTTTAAGTCCTATCAATTTAAAATGCTGAATTTTACAAAATGTTATGCTGTATTTTGTTTGTGAAATAATGCTTAAACTATGCGTTTTAAATGTAAAGACACGCTTACTCTACTATAAAGCCAAATTGATGTTAGTCCTTCCAAATGTCAGCGAACAAGGCAGAATGTTTTTGAATCTCTTCTATAATATAATTTAAAAATTCGTAAAGAAAGCCCTAAGAGTAGTTTAGAAGAAAAAGAAAAAGCCTAAAACACCTAATGCTACCACAGCCCCCCCCCCCCAAGAGAAGGGGGGGGATTTTTAAGCTCTATAATCCCTGAAGCCTGCTAGGTTCCCAACTGTAGTATAAACCAAAAAATAAATAAATAAAAAGCTTAGGAAAAGTCCCAATACAGTAAAAAAAAAAAAAAAGCAAAAGTCAGTACCAGTGAAACTCATACGAAAGTACCTTAATCTTGGACTTTAATTAAGTTAAAACTTAAGAAAACTTAAACCAGAATTACACCCCCTTTTTTTTTTTTTTTTTGCGTACACATGGGAAGCAGCATGATGTACGTAAAGGTATTTGAATAAACCCATGGACGACCAAACTCAATACCTAAACGGGTCCTGGACGTGAGTTTGACGACTTTACGCTCAGGATCGTTAGTTCGATCGGGGAACTACTGCTGCTCCTCTATAAGAGTGGCTTCTATAGAAGAGAATAAAACAGCCATCGAAAGATAACCATGACCCACACTCAAACAACATACACAAACCGCATCGCTCTTCGCGCGGGTAAAAAAGGGACGCGTCCTGCTGAGGTTGGAGCCCTGGCCTCAGTGTTCGAAAAATCAGCTACAGAGCTCAAACAATCAAAACTACTAAAATGCAAGCAAACACTACAAATAGCCACATTTAACGTAAGAACCTTAAATAGAATAGGACAACTCCCAGAGCTAATCGCATCGGCCGAAGAACATAAGATAGACATAATATGCATACAAGAACACAGATACACGCACACCGAAGATATCAAATATCACGAAACTGGCAATGGCTGGTCGCTCGCCACTGTATCCGCATGGAAAAACTCTGTCAACGCCGCAGAAGGAGGGGTAGGATTACTTATAGGACCTAGAGCATTAAAAACGCTTAATAGCGTTGAGAAAATACAACCTAGAATGATGGCAGCTACATTTAACGGAAACTCCAGAGCAACAATCATCTCATGCTACAGCCCCACCAATGTTAGTGAAGAAACTGAACTAGTCACCTTCTACGATGAGTTATCCTCATTAGTGCGTAGCATCCCGAAACACAACATGTTAGTCATTGGCGGAGACATGAATGCCCAAATCGGGAAAAACGGAAACAACAAATACAGCCTCCACAACACGTCAAATAGGAATGGGCAACATCTAACAGATTTTATGATAGAAAATAGATTAGCATGCCTCAATACAAACTACCAAAAAAAAGAGGGCAAACTATGGACATACACGTACGCAAACAATACTAAAGCTCAGATAGACTACGTCCTTATAAACAAGAAATGGAAAAATAGTGCATTGAATTGCGAGGCATACTCCTCTTTTGAGGGTGTGTCCACCGACCACAGAATAGTCACGGCGAAAATACGGTTAAGCCTACGAAAAAACGCCAAACGAACAGCGACCACCAAACACTATGACTGGGCCCTATTGAACAACAAAGATATAAGAGATAAATACGTATTAGAATTAAGAAACAGATTCGAAACACTACAAGAAAAGACGGAAAAAAGTACACCAAACGACGAATATGAAAATTTCGTCAATGCACACCTCGAGGCAGCAGCAAAATACATTCCAACAAAAATCAAAACTAAATATAGAGTCCCATGGGAAACTTTAGCGGTGAGAGAAAAACGTGCACTAGTGAAAACAGCCTCCAAAAACTATCGAAAAAACCCAACAAACACAAATGCCTTAAAACTAAAAACGGCACAATATCAATTAGCAGGCATATATATAAAGGAACAGGCAGAATACATTCAAAATCAGATAGATAAGATTAGAGACTCGGTGGAAGATAGACAATCTAGAATAGCCTGGCAAACAATAAACGAAGTGAGCAGAAGAAAGAACACAGCCAAAGCAAAACTTAAAGCAGCAAACCAACAAGAAAGAATAAAACTGTGGAAACAGCACTTCGAAAACTTACTTGGAAACCCACCAAAAATAACACATGAACCAATCACCAGAATAATTAGCAAACAATTAGACATTAAACTAGGACCGTTCACACAAGAAGAACTCGACTCGGTTCTCAAAAAAATTAAAAATAGGAAAGCTGCAGGGCTGGACGAAATTCCCCCGTAAGTATGGAAGACCAGACAATTCGACGACATACTGCTCCGACACTGCAACGCAGTATGCAATCAAAATCCGATAGATAGATGGATGAAGGGATGCATACTCCCCTTCCCTAAAAAGGGGGACCTCGGATTAGCCAAAAACTACCGAGGCATAACACTTACATCCATAGCTGCCAAAATCTACAATGCCCTACTACGAAACCGAATAGAACCCAAAATCGACAACATACTTAGAAAAAACCAAAATGGCTTCCGAAGAAATAGATCCACGACCTCACAAATATTAACCATCCGCAGAATCCTTGAAGGTGTACGGGCAAAGAACCTACAAGCGGCATTAATATTTGTCGACTTTACCAAGGCTTTCGATTCCATTCACAGAGGAAAGATGGAACAAATCCTACTAGCGTACGGCATACCTAAAGAAACCGTAGCGGCAATAACAATTCTCTATAGAAACACTAAAGTAAAAGTACGATCACCGGATGGAGACACAGAATACTTTGACATTGTAGCAGGAGTACTACAAGGGGACACGCTGGCCCCGTACCTCTTTATCATTTGTCTAGACTACGTACTTAGAACATCGATTGACAAAATCAAAGAGAATGGTTTCGAACTGACGAAGAAAAGAAGCAGAAGGTACCCCGCAACAACAATTACCGACGCCGACTACGCCGATGACATAGCGATACTGGCAAATACACCTGACCAAGCCGAAACACTTCTGCATAGTTTGGAACGAGCAGCGGCAAGCATAGGCCTCTATGTTAATGCTCACAAAACGGAATATATGTGCTTTAACCAAACGGGGGACATCTCCACTCTAGAAGGAACCCCTCTTAAACTAGTAGACAAATTCACTTACCTAGGAAGCAGCGTCGAATCAACCGAAAAGGACATCGAAACAAGGTTAACGAAAGCATGGACAGCTATCAATAGGCTATCGATTATATGGAAATCAGACCTAACCGATAAAATGAAACGCAGTTTCTTCCAGGCAGCAGTCACATCGATACTGCTATATGGATGCACTACATGGACGCTAACAAAACGGCTGGAGAAGAAGCTAGATGGCAATTACACAAGAATGCTGCGTGCAATCCTGAACAAGTCCTGGCAGCAACACCCCACAAGACACCAACTGTACGGCCACCTGCCCCCTATCACGAAAACTATTCAAGTTAGACGAACCAGACATGCAGAGATGAACTCATAAGAGATGTACTCTAATGGATCCCCACACATGGCTGCGTAAAAGCAGGACGACCAGCACGAACGTACATTCAGCAGCTATGTGAGGATACGGGATGTTGTCCTGAAGACCTGCCTAGGGCGATGAACGATAGGGAGGAGTGGCGAGAGAGGGTCAGGGATATCCGTGCCACCAGTGCGATATGATGATGATGATATATATAGACATATTATATATATATATATATATATATACACATATTATATATATATATATATCATATCATATGTATGTATGTATATATATATATAATCTCTTTATCCATATATATATAATATATATAATAATAATTATATGTATATATATATGTGTGTGTGTGTGTATATATATATTATATATATACATATGTTGGTATTCTAATCGTTCTTTTTGGTATGTGCTGATTAGCTCTCTCCGGCCCTTCTTAAGCTTCAGCGGGCCGACATTAGTTGGGGTCCGTTTTTTGAGTAAATAGGCTTTTTTTTAAAGTTATCTCGTTTCTTACCAATTATTTGTGTCTCCTACGAAACTTTACATTGGGCTCTTGGTATATTTGGTATGCCCTCTGCTACTGATTCCATGTGAACGGTAAGAAAGTTTTCATATTCTTCATTTGGCGTATGTGTTTCAGCACACGCAGAAACTTAAGAAAGACCAGAAATAATAAACCAAAAATAACAATTCGAATATTAGGCCAAATTGATAAATTGTCCTCGTGGTGTAATGGTTAAAACGATGGACTGCAGAATCGTAGTAAGCGAGTTCGGACTCCAGTGGCGCTATTACGTTTACTTTCGGACAAATACCCTTGGGAAAGGTATGAACCCCCTTATCCTCCCAGCTATGGGTTAAATAGAATCAATACTGTTCTTCTCGAAGGATGGATTTGGCATTAAATAACATACCATTAATCAAAGAAAGTGCCCGTGGTGTAATGGTTATCGTCGTAGGAAATCCACACGGTGACACGAGTTCAAATCCTGGACGAGACTGATTGCATTTCACATAGCACTAATACCCGTGGGAAAGGTATGAATCCAGTTATTCTCGCCCAAGCTATGGGTAAAATAGTAGAGCATACTAGGTTCTTCAGCCTTGATTAGGCAATTAGTCTAGGAGAAAAAAAAACTCTGAATTCAAACCTGTTAAACTCCGCTTAAAAATTGACCTTGTGTCATATCCTGCCCGAGCGGAGGGGTTGGGTAAATAGGATTAATCAAAGAAACCATTTTGATTCTCAAATGTTCCACTTGAAAATAAAACAACTTTTTATGTTTATTAATTGTTCGGTTTGGTTTCTTTGTTTAATGGCATATCAACTCTTTTTAGGTTATTCAATGCCAAAGTCATTCTCCACGAAGAACAGTAGTGGTACTATTTAACCCATAGCTGGGAGGATAAGGGGGTTCATACCTTTCCCAAGGGTATTTGCCCGAAAGTGAACGTAATAGCACGACTGGAGTACGAACTCGCGTTCTACGATTCCGCAGTCCAACGCGTTAACCATTACACCACGAGGACACCCCCTTTAATTGTTCGGGATGTAGTTATTTATTCACAATACTGTATAAGAAATATATGTGAAGCAACATGTTAGATATAAATTAAAATTAGATATAGTATTTGTGTGATAGGAGTAGTAAAAAGAGGAGAAAGATACTGATGACATTTGAGAAAAAGGTTCACATTGGGTTAATCTTGTCAGACTGTTCCGGTACTGTGAATCTTAAATACGTTTTTTTTCTGCGTTTTCTTTTATCAAATCGCGTGACAAAGATGAGACTCCTCAGGTTTTAATTTCCTTTTCACAAGACTCAACAACAAAGAAACCATTTTAATGTTAGTGGGGAACAAGACCAGAAACGAAGACGTTTCTCGGATTTCCTTTTAATTAACACCTATAACCCAACATAAACATACTTCAATTTTATATATATATATATATATATATATATATATATATATATCATAAATGTTAGAATGGCGTAGATTCAGTCAGTTTCTGGCCAATATGTTCATTAGGCCAAGAAACACTTGACCTGATGAACGCATACTCAAGAAACCGACCGTTACCAAGGGATAATTCCAATCTGTAAACGCTATCCTAACTTACAATCTGTCACGAATGTGTTCACTCTTTATTATGTAGCAAACTGTATATAAATATGTATAATTCAATCGTACTGACTGTACGAAGTTCCCTGACTCTCTCTTTCTCTCTCTCTCTCTCACCAACCATCCCTATCATCCATTGCTCCCGGCAGGTCTTCTAGACTGCATCCAATGTCCGCCCACTGCAGCTGTATGTAAATCTTTGCAGGTCGGCTAACCCTAGCGAGTCTGTGTGTGGGATTCCTTAGAAAACTTTGCTTATTAGTTCGTCCTTATTTCTCAAGCAACATCTTACATGTCTTATTTTGATGATTGGTAAGATGGGTGGTAAGTGGCCAAAAACTACTTCAAGGACTTGTTTAAAACAGCATGGAACATTCTGGCGCACTTTCCATCTAGCTTTTTCTTAACGCGTTTCGTCAGAGTCCGGGTGGTACATCGATACAACAGTACTGACACAGCCAGAGCTTGACAGAAATACCGTTTTATTATATTAGAGAGATCAATTACTTATTAATAAGTGTAAACACCTTTACTATGCGTATTTTCACATCCCTTTCAGTCGATGAGATATTGCTGCCGTGGTATATAAACAGATCAACTGATTTCAGGAGCAACCCACTAAAAGAGGAGAACTTTGCTTTATTAGTGTTCACATAAAAGCCAAAACCTCCTGCTGCTAGCTCCAGGCTTTGCAGCAGGCATTCTACGTGGGAAGGTGTATTTTGGGAAGTTCTAGATCATCTACATAGTCTTTATCTGTAATGGTTTTTGCTGGCTAATAGAACAAAAGAAAACCTGAAAAAGTTTTCTCACGGACACATGCCAGTCTTCAAAATAGATGTTTTCTTTTATTAGATCTGTACAAAATCTAGACAGATTTTAAACTTGTGGCATTAATGTAACTTCTTGCAAGACTCCAGTGACAATCTCAGAGACATCAGTGTTACGATCGGGAGAACGAATCATTGTTTTGTGTTTTTATAAAACATCATTATAACGGTGACAGTTTCTTTGTAGAGAGTATATACTAGTAATCTTTGCTCCATCTTTCCTCTGCGTATTGAATCGAATGGCTAGCAGAACCCTATGAACAGTAGCATTGCCTCGGAATTTCCTGCGCGTACTTCTTCGATGATCCGACAGCTAATCAGAATCTATTATGTAGCGGACCGAATTCTCCAAAAACCGTTTTGATATTTCCTAAGAATTTTCTTGACTTTGGTAGTATATGATTGAGAAGCAGGGCACTATCAACGTAAGCTGATATATTTGTGAGAGTTGTGCCTCTGTAGTTCTTTATGATTCCGAGGCCACCTTCCGATTGCCGTTATCACCAAGCAGGATTATTTTCTGTAAAGATTTTCGTATTTTAGGGTAAGTTTTTGAGTTCTTCTAAAAGGTAGGATTTTGAATATTCTTTTTCAAGACTGACAAAAGAATTTTACGGGTAATCTTATTCTGCTTCTATATAAACAACTGCCTGTACATCTATGCAACTATTTTTACATCTATCTACCAGGGTCATTCGAAAAATTCATTGGCTGGCCAAGATACCCTCATGGAATGTGACCAAATGAGGTTTATTTTTTCAAAATAGTTACTTTTACAGTTCATACACTTCTTTCATCTTGCCCAGTTGGTCTGGGCTGCAGAATACACCGACTTCATCTCTGCAAACGGATAAATCTCCTTCAATGAGTGTCCTTTTTTCTGTCATTCATTCAGATGTTATTTCTTCATGATCGCATTTATTCAGTTGCTGAGCTAAACAGCTGTGAAAAGACGAGATTTTTTTGGAAGTAGTATACACGTATCTCATTGTGTTATATAATTACGGAATGATTTTTTTTATTAATCATTTTTCGTTAATTATATTTTATCATTCAGTTTGGTTGGGCTTTGAACTATTCGGTTCTTAGTTCAAGTGCACAGACATTGAGTACAGTTTTGCGCTCGCGCGCAAAAGATATGACAATCACAATTGTCCTAATAAACCCCAGATAGGAAATGAGCTAGAGTGTGAATGGCGTCATACCTGGAAGCGATGGGCTGAGAATTTGGGGATTTTGAAAAAGACGTCAGTTTGGAGTTGACTGTAGGCCAGGCAGGCAGACAATTTTTGTCTCTGCCATTGGGGCATAGAGAATTGAGTTCTCTGCCATGGAGTTGTGAGGTGGAAGGTTGACTTTGGACTATGTAGACAGACACTGGGGTTGTCTGCCATTGAGGCAGACAGTTAAGAAGTTGAGTTCCGGCCATGATGTTGAGAAGTTGAAGTCTGACTATGGAGTTCTGCAGATATCTACCGACAGAGATCTTAAACACAACGGGATGCACAGCGCGTTTGTGGGGTCAGATAGTACAGTCAGCATAGTAAGAATTGTGTGTCTCTCTCCTTGTGTCGACGAACCGAAGTCAGAAGTTAATAAACGTTCGTACCAGAACAAAAGAGTTGCCTAAGTATTGGTATCAACACGAATTTACTAATGTTTTGTATCACAGTTGTAACAGAGATGATTATCGTGGCTATACAACAATTGTGGACTGATGTTTTCCAATTTAGTAGTTTCTCGAATGTTGATCTTAATGACTCCAACAATATGTTAGCCTGCAGGCCTTTTTCAATTCCTCGAAATTCTTTTTTTCGTGCTATTTCATTTTTCGGTCTTGTTTTTCTTCCCAAGGTTTGTTTCGGAATTGTGTAGCTGCTTTTACACTTAGTTGCTCTTTTTTTTTTTCTTCTTCTTCTTTAAGCTTTCTCCTCCAAATTGTTGATAGAATTTTATAATTATCTTAAGTCTTGCAAGTTTTCCACTGGCGATTCTTCTCTGGAGTCAATGACTGCAAGTTTTTTTTAGATCTTCAGATCTTTTCGAAGTATCTAAGCTGACTTTAACAGTGCTGTGGTATGCTATTCTGCTTCAAATCTCCAGTTCACTCTGTCTCGTTTCTAGTCATTTGGGATCTTTTCCAAGTGCTCCAACTGCGATTAGTATTACTGAAAGGTGACAGTAATACACAGCTTTTTCGGTTCTTTGGCAAGGTCAGAGTATTTGCCCAGTTTTTCGCCTTCTTTCACTTTCCTTCTTTGATTTGCTAGCACAGAAAAATCCACATTTTCTTGTTAACTAAAACTAGATTTATTCTTCTGGCCTAGATTGGATGATTTGTTTTTATTTCAAAGGCCAAGAGAATTGCATGCGTTTCATTTTAAGGAAAGATTCTGGCTTCTGAAACTAAGTCACCTCCAACGTCACAGTTCCCGGATTTATTTATTCTATATTCTTTGAGATAATTAAATAATCATAACTATATCTTAATTAGCATCATATTTACTAACAATGTCTCCGATAAAGTCTAATCCTCGTGGTGTAATGGTTAAAGCGATGGTCTGCGGAATCGTAGTAAGCGAGTTCGAACTCCAGTCGCGCTATTACGTTCACTTTCGGGCAAATACCCTTTGGAAAGGTATGAACCCCCTTATCCTCCCAGCTATGGGTTAAATAATACCACTGTTGTTCTTGTAGGAGAATGGCTTTAGCATTAAATAACGTACAAAGGTTTATATGCCATTAAACAAAGAAATCAAACCACTCTTTTATTTTCTGTTGGTGGTCGACCAGAGCTGCAAAATCCGCGTGACGGCAAATTCTTGTGTGTGTGTGGGTGTGTGTGTGTTAATAATCACAAGGTATGGCCTTTTATATGGGATTGGGGGATCCGTTGGTATCTCAAAATCCGAGAGAATTTCATGCTTCTCCTTCTCCAGGTTGCCCAGTTGGCTGGGGCTGTAGAATACACCGGCTGCAGCTCTGCAGAGGGGTAAAACCACCGCCAACGAGGGTCCTGGATATGACACTAAACGATCTGATGGTGAGGCCCCAGTAATGATAGGGCTTTGGGGAATGAGGAGTAACCCTTAATTGCTATTGCTCCCAGGTCCACTCTGGCCCGAAATGGTAGCACCTGATAAGGGTCCTATCTATGGGTTAAATAGAACTAACGACATACTTATGCTAAACTAAATTGTTTGACTAAACTGAATAGCTTGAAAGAGAAATGTTTTTGACGAACCGTACTTACATTTAAACTGCGTGCTCATGCTAAACTGAATTGTTTGAAATTGAACTGTTTTAGACATTGAAACTGTACTTACACTAAACTGAATTGCTTTATATAACTGAATAAACTAAATAGTTTAAAATAGAAATGTTTTTGACAATTAAACTGTGTAATCATTCTAAACTGAATTGTTTTAAATTGAACTGATTATTTACATAAAAATGGATTTGGCGTTAAATAACTGTTGGGGTGTCCCCTATAGATGGACTCGTCCTCATGTGACATACCAACTGAGCTCTCTTCTGCGCAGTCGTAGTCTCAGTCGCAGCAAGAGCGGCGGCTGTAATAACACTGCGCCACTCCAGTTGTTGGGTTGCACTTGGGCCGGCCGTGCTGGCTGCGGCACAGATCTGGCCGAGTGTGTCTCGGCAGCTGGGGATTTCCTACGGTTTCAGGGGGCCATCCTCCCAGGCTTTTACCCCGAATAAGAGGAATGCCGAGGGGGCCGTAGGCATTTTGGGGAAATGCCGTGCGCATATGGGCTTCGGCCCTGCACCCGGACCCACCAAAAAAGAAGCCTTGTGCCACACTTTCCTGTTCGGTGGATCGTGGAACAAATCCCGCAGTCTCAAACTCAGTCTCGGTTCTGTCTCAGCAAGCCGTTACCAAGAGCCGTAATATTCCTGATTGTTAAGCTGGGGAGGGGTTTCTCTCCGCTATCGTTTGTGTATGTACTATTTTCCTTCAATATATTTCTTATTACTTATTTCTGTGTCGTTTCTTCATTTGAACCACCCCATGACCACAACAATAACCTCAAAAGGTTGATATGCCATAAACCCCAGCTGACCACCGAACATCCTTCTCCAGGACGGCTTCTGGTTTGTGTATATACAGTTTGGTTGTATGGCCAAATTTTAATCTCTGGCCCCAAAATTATTTATTTATTTACTTTAACTTAATCCTTTGAAGTTCTTTTGTCATTTGTGTGTGTGTGTGTTGTTGGTTGGTTGGTTGGTTGGTTTTGCTGAATTCTCAATGAAAGCAACTCATTTTTTATTAATTTTATACTCAATATTAGCGTTATCAATATTATTAGTATGATTCTGAAGCAGCTACTTACAAAATCATCATTATGCCATGCCGCTCTCTCTCGCGCCATTCGTCTCTATCATCCATCACTTCAGGCAGGTCTTCTAGACAACATCCAGTGACCGAACAGAGCTGTAGTAGATAAGTTCTAACTGATTATCTAACACTTGCTCATTCGTGCGAAAGGGGTCCATAGAAGAACGTCACTTTTGAGTCTGTCCATACTTCTCCAGCAGTATCCTGCATATCTTGTTCGTCTAATTTGGATAGTTTTGAGATGGGAGGTTGGTGGCCATACAGCAGCTGTTTTGTAGGATATTGCTTCCCGGATTTGTTCAATATAGCTTGTGCTATAGCCGTCAAGCTTCTTCTCTATGCACTTAGTCGGCGTCCATTTGGTGCATCCATATTGTAGTATAGACACGACCGCCGCTTGGAAAAGAAATTTGCGTTTTATTTTATCGGATAGGTTCTCCACACCTGCAACTAATAGATGAATATTCCAAAATATTCAGTTATAATACGAAATAAACTGCTAGTTTCTCAGTCTTCCACTCGCTAAGTTTATTTTCACGGTGAGCGTTTCTCAAAAACAACACCAAGCACAGAACTTGAATATCTGTTTGTATTCTTACTTGCCCCCACCCCACCCCCGAAGGAAGAAATCGTCACCAGGTTTTGTTTGGCAAACACTGTAACACAATCTACTCTAAGATACTAGCATTACAACGATAAAAGTAAAAACAATTGAATACCAAATAAATAATGACAAAACTAAAGAAAGTCACTGAACAGCCCAAGAAAAATGCGAAAACTGTCATAGAAAGTTGAAATGGCACAACGTGTCAACAAATTTCTTCTTTTTTTTTTTTTTTTTTTTTTTTTTACAGTTGAAGGGAAGGGAAAAATGCCGGAAATTTGAGTTCAATCTACTGTTTGTGCGGCAAAGTCAAACAAAAAAAAAATGTTAACGAAGTGGTGATTTATGAAGGAACCAGAAAAGTCAAAAAAGGAAAAGAAAAAAAAAACAGGAAAAAGAAGGTGACGAAAGGAAAGACTTAAAGAGAGGGAGGGGAAACAAGATTGATTATATAGCAAACAAAAATAATATATTAAAAATCAATAATAATGATAATAATAATAAGTATATACAAAGACCTGGAAATAGAGATTGAAAAACTGTAGCACCTTACAACTACCATAGTGCCAGTAATAGTGGGAGTACTTGGTATGATCAAGAAAGGGACGGATAAACATATTAATGAGATACCTGGCTGCCCCAGCCTATATATAATACAAAAAACTGCACTTTGCGGAACTGCTCCTCTCTTTAGGAGAGTTAGATCTATGTAATAGTATAGTATCAACCAAAAGAGACAACAAAAAAATAAAATGCGTATCATCACAACTATTCCTCATCTTAGTTCTTGGGTAAAGACCTGACGAAGGATTACATGAAAGCGAAACCAGAAAACCTGGGCCTAGCTGAGAAAAGGAAACCTAATGAGAGAAACGGAATTTCTCCAAATAGCAGCACAGGACCCATCATATCAAAGCGAGAATAGATAAGACGCAATAAAACAGTAAATGTAGGCTATGCGGTGACAGAGACGAAACGATCAATCACATTATAAGCGAATGCAGCAAATTAGCACAGAAGGAGTATAAGGCAAGACACGACTGGGTTGGCAAGGTGATCCACTGGTAAATGTGCAAGAAATTTAAATTTGACCATACTAACAAATGGTATATGCACAACCCGGCACCTGTCCTAGAAAATGACACGCATAAACTCCTCTGGGACTTTAACATACAAACAGATCACCTAATCCCGGCCAGAAGACCAGACCTCATAATAATCAACAACAAAAAAGAGAATTTGCAAAATTGTCGACTTTGCCGTCCCGGCGGACCACAGAATAAATCTGAAGGAATGTGAAAAGAAGGGTAAGTACCTCGACCTTGCTAGAGAATTGAAAAAGCTGTGGAACAAGAAAGTGACGATTGTACCAATTGTGATTGGTGCTTTTGGCACAATAACTAAAGGATTATTAAATGGCCTGGAGGACTTGGAAGTTGGCTGATAGGTAGAGACTCTCCAAATGACAGCATTGGTGAGAATGGCCAGTATCCTGAGACGAGTCCTGGAGACCTGAGGAGACTTGCTGTCACTCAGACTCCAGTGATAATCCATCAGCTAACACTGATGTGAAAAACTCTGAGGGAGTAAATAATGATATAGCAGAAGGGAAAATCCAGGGAGGTATATTCCAAAAAGATGCGCTTTCACCATTACAATTTGTAATAGCGATGATTCTACTCAATTACATACTTAGATAATACACAAGGGGATACAAATTTACAAACTTGCAAGAAAAAATCAACCTCCTAAGTTGTTTGCAAAGAACAAAAACGAATTGAAGCCTCTAATACAAACAATAAGAATATACAGTCCGGATATAGGAATGGAATTCGACATAAAAAAAATGTGCCACGCTAATAATAAAAAGCGGAAAAAGACAAATAATCGAAGAAAAAGAACCGCCAAATTAAGAAAGAATCAAAACATTTGGAAAAAAGGTAACTTGTAAGTACTTAGGGATATTGGAAGTTGACACAATCAAAGAAGCGGAGAAGAAGAAAAAAAATTATTATTAGACAAACGAGACAACTTCTCGAAAGCAAACTCTGTTGCAGGAATCAAAGGGTTAAACACCAGAGTTGTCCCTCTAGTAAGATACTCGTAAGTCATTTTTTGCAATGAACGAGGGAAGAACTTCAACAAATGGACTAGATCACAAGAAAGCTAATGACGATACTAAAGGCCTTACATCCGAGAGATGACATAGACAGATAAGATCTGTCGAGAAAAGAAGGAAGATTACTTGACAGCATTGAAGATAGCGTCGACACATTAACATGAGGACTCGAACACAGCATAAAAAAGAGCAAATAAAAACTAATTACAGCAACCAGCAATAACAAAAACAACAAAAAGATAAACAGAACAACAATAACTAGAAAACAGAAATGGGAAGAAAAACAACTGTATGGATATTTCAAGAGACAAACTAACAAAATTTCATGTAAGAAGACCTGGACATGGATAAGAAAATGAAACCTTGAAAAAAAAAAGAATCTCTTCTAATAACAGCACGAAACAACGCCATAAGGACCAATTATGTTAAGGCGAAAATATACAATACTCAACTGAATAGCAAGTGTAGGTTATATGGTGATTGAAACGAAACAATTAATCTCATAATAAGCGAATGCAGTAGATTAACGCAAAAAGAATATAAAACTACACATGAATGGGTAGGAAAGGGAATTCACAAGGAATAGTGCAAGAAATTGAAATTTGACGATACTAGTAAATCGTATACGCACAAATCAGAATCTATCCTGGTGAATGAGATACATAAAATTCTCTGGGACTTTGAAATACAAACAACCCTAACCCTAACCCTAGTAGCAGTTAATAATTTTTTTAAAAGAGAGAACCTGCCGGCGGACCACAGAATGAAAACCAAAGAGAACGGAATAAGAAACAAGTACTAAGACTTTGATTGAGAACTAATAAAAAGATATGAAACATGAAGGGGATGGTTTTTACGAATTGTAATTGGTAAACAGGTGACGGTCCCCAAAAGTTCAGTAAGAGGGTTCGAAGAATTGGAAATCAGTGGAGAATATAATTTTTTATATGTCTACAATTGTCCAGTTGGCTGGGGCTGTAGAATATACTGACTGCATCTCTGCAGAGGGGTAAGACTCCTCACCCCTAACGAGTGTCCTAGCTATGACACTAAACATCTGATGGTGAGGCTCCAGAAATGCTGGAGCTTTGGGGAATGCGGAGTACCCCTTCATTGCCATTATTCCCAGGTTCATTCTGGCCTGGAGTGGTAGCACCTGAAAGGGTCCTATTTATGGGTCAAATAAAACTAAACTATGTACTTATGCTTAACTGAATTCCTTGAAATAGAACTGTTTTGACATTTAAACTGCATAATTATGCTTTACTGAATTGTTTGAAATAGAACTGTTTTTATTTGTTAAACTGAATTGTTCGAAATAGAACTGTCTAACTAAACAGACTAGCTAGAAATAGAAATATTTTTGATAATTAAACTGTGTTCTTATGCTAAACTGAATTGTTTGAAATAGAACTGTTTATACGTATAAAAATGGCTCTGAACCGGCTCATTGCTCAAGTGGGTCGAGTGTTCGTCAATAGTCTGGGAGACGAGGGTTCAGTCCCAGGTCGGGTCATACCAAAAACTTTTAAAATGGTACTTGATACCTCCTTGCTTAACACTCAGCATTATAAGGTGCGTATCAAGGGTAAAGTGGAGCAATCCAGGGGAAGGGGTAGCGCCCTCTCCTACACCTCCGTGTACTAGCGATAGAAAAGGGAGCCTTCGAGTCACCCTCGACTATAGTCGCCAACTTTCCAACTTATTGAATAACCTATAAAAGTTGATATGCCATAAAACCCAAACAAATAAATGTCTTCAATGAACAGTGGGAAAAGAGTCAATGACCGTGAGGTACTAATTACCAACCCCTCCGCTCGGGCAGGAAATGACACAAGGTCAATTTTTAAGCGGAGTTTAACAGGTTTGAATTCAGAGTTTTCCTTCTCCTAGACTAGTTGCCTCACCAAGGCTGAAGAACCTAGTCCGTCCTACTATTTACCCATAGCTGGAGGGAGAATAAGGGGGTTCATACCTTTCCCAAGGGTATTTGCCCGAAAGTGAACGTAATAGCGCGACTGGAGTACGAACTCGCTTACTACGATTCCGCAGTTCATCGCTTTAACCATTACACCACGAGGACACCGTGAGGTAGTGGCTAACGCGAGGGACTCCGATATTGTAGTAACTGTGTTCGAACTCCAATTGCGTTATTTCAAACAAAAACCCTTTGGCAAAGAATGATTCCCCTTATCTGACCCCGCTCCAAGCTATAGTGTAAATAATACCACGATTATCCTTCGATAATTAGTTTCATCTTAATCTCGTCTAATTTTTATTCCATTGCCATAATATTTTTAATTCCTCACGTCTTAATCTTAATCACCCTCATTATTAGCTTATAATTTAATTCACTGCGAGTTATTAGCACCAGGAGTAATTGCTTACCTTCACTGAAGTCTGTGAGACATCAAGACTCCTTAGCTCTCCAGGATTCTTCTCGGAATTCTTGCTGATCTTGTAGTCTAGACCAGTGTTTCACAACTTTTTCTTTTCTGTGGTCCATCTTTGGTGTCAAAAAATTCAAGCTCGTATAAGCTCGAATAGAAATTCCATTTCACAGATGAATTTTATTTACAAAACCAAAATATTGTAGAAAATATAAATCCTGACTAATCCTGGCGTCTATCTATTAGATTGTCGAGTCGAACTTTCAACCGTTTGTTCAGCTTCAATCAGCAATAAATTATATTTCTTTGTGAGTACATCATTTGCCCCGGAAAATCCCATCTCAACCAACCAGGTGGCGGGAAAACTAAATAAGAATAGGACAACTTTAAAAAGAGTTTGAAATGGAAGGATTTTACTTTCAGCCATCCAATCAATCTTTTCCTTTTAATTCTCCGCATCAATACCGAATTTATTTGGGCCAGCTCCAGGCCCATTTTAATCATTTCTCTGGCCCACTTATGGGCCTAAAAGTCCTCGTTGAGAACTTATAGAGAAGGTCTAAATTCATCGTTTTTTTTTCCAGCTTATTTCGCACAAATTATCACTTTTCCTTTGGTTTTCTTGTTTAATGGTATATAAACTTTCATGGTTTATTTAATGCCAGAGCCATATTTGTAAGCGAACAGTAGTGGTACAAGTTAAACTATAGCTGGGAGGATCAGTGGATCCATACCTTTCCCAAGAATATTAGTTTAAAAGTAAACGTAACACCATGACTAAGGTTCGAACTCGATTACTACGCTGTTGTAATCCAACACATTAACCACTTCGCCACGAAATAATAATAAGGAACATAGTTCATCTAATAAAAAATGAAATTATCAATATTATACAGTGTCTCAAAATAGATGCAACCCATTAATATGATAATAATTTATTACTGAGACAAACGCAATGGCGGTCATTTGGAATACGCCCGGTAAAAAATGCATCCTTTGAGCTGAAGAAAAATTATTGGATTTTTTAAATTGTTATTATATCAGCTTCCAGGACATGCAATTTTTTTTTCTCATAAATCATTATCATATTAATGGGTTGCATCTATTTTGAGAAAGTTTTGAATGATTTTGTCCCCAAATAAGTTGTGATGCAAAATATTTTTCTTTTCTTATCCAAGGCATTGTGATCGAGAATTTATATTTGTTATAGTAAATTATTTTCAAATGTGAAACAAAAAAAAAACGCAACATTATTATTAGCAGTCACATGGACTCCATGTATATTTTGACACCCTATATATTATTGAAAAGTCGAAAAATAAGTACGTGTACTGATATCTCTAGAAAAGTAATTATTTTAGCTAGTCAATATACGAATTTTGAGAGAACATTTTATAATCTAAATCGCTACTGCCTCCTCGAAGGAAGCAAGTTCGAAATCCAGTCACACTGTTACGTTTATTTTCGAACCAATCCCCTTTGAAAATATATAAACCTCCTTATCCTACCTCTACCTATGGAGTAAACAGTACAACTACCGTTCCTAAGCAAAGATGACTTTGACATTAAATAACCCACGAAGGTTGCTATATTTAAAAAGAATTTTGAATCATAACGTTACACCCACAAATAAGTACACGCATGACGATTTTTTAAAAAATAAAAGTGTAATTTTCTAGTAAACCAAAGTTGGGGATTTATTATTTCTAGTGAAATGCTCTCAAACGGATATTATTTGTTATTATCAGTTGCCAAAGTCTACAGTATTAAAACTGCAACAAACCTGTAGGAACAAAGAAATTCCACTAACCCTACAACTAGAAATAAAATTACAACACCCTTGTAACCACAAATGAAATTGAAATATCCCTGTCGCCAAAAATAAAACTCTGACACCCAAAATACAATTGCAACATATCGAAGGCCAAAAATAAAATTCCAGTATCCTTGTAACCGACAATAAAATCGCATTACATCAGTAAGGAAAATAAAATTGCAACACTCTTGTAATAAAAATAAGATTATAACACTCTTGTAACCAAAAATAATATTCCTACACCTTTAGAACCAAAATAAATTCGCAACACCCTTGTAATCTGTTATGTAAAAGAATGTGCGATCAGGACAAGTCTTTTATGAGGATGGCTTTGACTTTAAATGACTCGTAAAGGTTGGTATGCCATTAAACAAAGAAACCAACTAGGATTATTTTATTACAATACAAACAAAACATTGTGTATATAAAGCAATATTTTCTCAAAAATCTTGAAAATACTTAGGATGAAATGGAAGAATACATTTATCACAGACACAGTTTTATTTTTATTGATTGAAAAATCGGTTGTTGTGAGTGTAATATGAATAGAATTGATTGTTATAAAACATTTTGAAGAGTATTATACGTTACAATCGTTAATGTCGAAAATATCTGCTAATTTTAGATAAGCTGACAACGTTCCCGTCTTATATTAAATCGAGAAATTTCCTCTCATAATTTAAGTCTTTGCAATTGCAACACTCTTGTAATAAAAATAAGATTATAACACTTTTGTAACCAGAAATAATGTTCCAACACCTTTAGAACCAAAATAAATTCGCAACACCCTTGTAACCTGTTATGTAAAAGAATGTGCGACTGGTCTGATTTGAACACGGATCTCCAGCCAACAAACACAAGTGTTGAAGTGGATTGTGCTACTGGAGTCCCCGTGACTAGAAGTGGTGGATATATAAACGGGTCAAACAAGAGGTCTGACGTGCGATGATTTGAGATACATGTGCGTATGCAAAATAGATGTGAAATGTAACATTTCGTGTTAGTATTATTTAGGATTCCAAACTTTGTATTCGACATTTTACGAGAGTGAAGAGATTTTTAAGTATCGGTCAAAATCACCCCGCTCACAGAACATTACAAAAGAGGCGTCGAAGAATTAGTTGCGAACATCATGAAATAACCAAAAATATAATTGCAACATTTCTCCAAACAAAATGGTAATGGTAACATCCTTGATACTAAAAATGAACCTGCAATACCTCTGTGACAAAAAAAAATTGCCACACCTCTGTAATGAAAAAAGAAATTGAAACAACTTTATAACCATAAGTAAAGTTGCTACACCCTTGTAATCGAAAATATATCATCTCAAATCAAAAATAAAATGGCAACAGCTATATAACCATGACTAAAGTTGCAGCACCCTTGTAACCAAAAAAAAAAAAAATCAACACCAGTGTAACCAAAGATAAAATTGCATGAATGTATATATATATCATCATCATCATCATATCGCGCTGGTAGCACGGATATCCCTGACCCTCTTTCGCCACTCCTCCCTCGGTAGGTCTTCAGGACAACATCCCGTATCCTCACATAGCTGCTGAATGTATGTTCGTGCTGGTCGTCCTGCTTTTGCACGGCCATGTGTGGGGGTCCATAAGAGTACATCTCATATGAGTTCGTCCCCGCTTACCCAGCAGTGTCCAGCATGTCTGTTTCGTCTAACATATATATATATATATATATATATATATATATATATACAGTGTAACCCGGATATCGGGACCGGAGAATAAGTCTCTTATATCCGGGTTTTGTTTATTTTAAATACATTAACACACGGTCTAATTTGGGGCCAGAGAAAAAATCTCTTATATCCGGGTCATACTGTATATATATATATATATATATATATATATATATATATATATATATAAAAGGTGTCCTTATTTTTAGACTGCTACACCTGCCTAATTTGGAAGTCCCCGTTGTGTAGTGGCTAACATGTTGGACTACGACATCGTAGTAAGCTTAATTGCGTTCGTGTCTTCACTTGAAGAGAAATTCATCTCCCTTTTATTGTCCCACCTTCGAATTTCCCAATATTTATTTCTAAATAGCTTCACTTAGTTGGTATCTCGCGCGCTCAAAAGCCCAGCTTCGATATATGCCAAATTACTGACTGAACTACTTGAAAGAGTGAAAGTAAATAAGATTTAAATAAAACGAGAAAGTGAGAAGGAGTCACCCCATTCTCGTCTTCTGTCAGTCTCTTAACTGCTTTGGCGAGAGCAAAGCCAGAAATGCACTTGAGACATCAAATCGCTTATTATCGACGGGTCACTTGTTAGAGCAAGAAATCAGCAGGAGCGAATGACCTACCAAGTCACAGGCAATAACAATTTAATCAGATATTCGTAAAATTTATGAAGACAAGCCGGATTCTTTCTGCTTAGATCGATAAAGGTCAATTAAGGTAGACACGGAGATCCTACTATAATGTATCCAGTGCAACAACCTTTCAGGAATGCAGTATCCTTTGAATGAATCATACATTCATTGGAATAATGCCAAAAATTGGTATTAAGAACTTGGCTTAATTTGGGGGGGGTGTCCTTGTGGGGTAATGGTTAAAGCGATGAACTGCGGAATCGTTGTAAGTGAGTTCGTATTCCAGTCGCGCTATTACGTTCACTTTCGGGCAAATACCCTTGGGAAAGGTATGAACCTCCTTATCCTCCCAGCTATGGGATAAATTGTACCACTACTGTTCTTCTCGGAGAATGGCTTTGGCATTAAATAACCTACAAAGGTTGATATGCCATTAAACAAAGAAACAAAACCTTGGTCTAATGAGTAGAGTGATAGCCAATAGCCCGGGAGACCGGAGTTCAATCCCAGGTCAAGTCATACCAAAGACTTTAAAAATGGTACTTGATGCCACCTTGCTTAACACTCAGTATTATAAGGTAAGGACCAAGGGTAAAGTGGAGCAATTCAGGGAATAGAGTAGCACCCTCCTCTACAACTCGGTGTACGAGCTATTGAAAAGGAAGCCTTCAGGTCACCCTCGACTACGATCGCCAACTTTACTTACTTATTTTTCAAAGTAAAAAAAAACCCAATGCCATTCACATGATGTGAATTCGTTACCACTTCTCCCAGGGAAGTCGCCGTGGTGTAGTGGCTAACGGGTTGAACTGCAACTCCTTAGTAAGAGAGTTCGAATTTCAGTCGTGCAACGACGTTCGGTTTCGTTTTCTTTGTTTAATGACATATCACTCTTTTAGGGTTATTTAAAGCCAAAGCCACCTTCGTAGAATTATTGGGGTACTATTAAACCCACAGCTAGGTGGGGGTTATCGGGGTTCGAAATTGAATGTAATACCGTGGGTGAGGTTTGAACTCGTTTACAAAGATTTTGCAGTCAAGTACATTAGTCACTACACCCTGTAGACTTCCCCTTCACTTTTGGACAAATAACCTAAAGAAATGTATAAACCTCACCAGCTATGGTTTAAATATTACCCCTTCTACGCTCCTTCTATTATGATGGTTTTGGAATTAAGTAACCCACGAAGGTTGAGATACCCTAAAAGAAACCCAACCAAACGCACATCGGTTTGGTTTATTTTTTTAACAGCATAGCAATTCTTCATGGGTTATTTAATGCCGAAATGTTCATTTTCAAATCTTTGATCGTAATCATAACTATATGTTTTCATAAATTGAATTACCATAACCAGAAAATCCGGCAACCACTGCACGTGAAATACGAAACCACTGGACAGCTGTTTCGACACGAGTTCAAATCCTGGACGAGACTGATTGCATTTCACATAGCACTAATACCCTTGGGGAAGGTATGAATCCAATTATTCTCCCTCCAGCTATGGGTAAATAGTAGGACAGACTAGGTTCTTCAGCCTTGGTTAGGCAACTAGTCTAGGAGAAGGAAAACTCTGAATTCAAACCTGTTAAACTCCGCTTAAAAATTGACCTTGTGTCATATCCTGCCCGAGCGGAGGGGTTGGTAAATAGTACCGTGATCTCCCCCACTGGAGATCGAACCAGCGACCACAGTCGTTCCGAATGTCGCACGCAGGGCTTGCCAGATTTTCTGTTCACGGTAATTCAATTTATAATTTATAATCTCTCTATTCAAAATCATTTTCTTCAATCTTTCATTGTATTTTTAGATTGTACTTTTATTTGTCAAGAATCATTTGTTTGTTCCACAGTTATGTTTTCAAGTATTCCTATCTAATACAAATAATTTATACACATTAATATTGTTTCAAGTAAATATTACTATTTGACAATAATCCTTATTTGTTAACAGTTGTATGGTTTCAAGTATTCTTATCCAACACAAATAATTTTCAAGATCTATTTGACCAACAGATGAGACCCTATCTCCGGCTCAGAGTGGATTTGTGTGGAATGATAATGAAATAGTCCTTCATACTCTCAGAGGTCCAGAACTGTAGCCTCATCACCAGATTCAGTTTAGTTTCATACCCATGACATTCCTTTCAGGGAGGGTCTTACCTCTTTACAGGTGATACAGTCAGCGTATTCCCAGTCCCACCGACCGGGCAGACAATATTTGGATAAGGCATATCTGAAAAGTAAGTTACAAGTCCCTAAGACGTGGTGGCTAACGTACTAGTCTGCGACATCGTAGTAAGCTAGTTCGAACCTTAGTCGCATTATTACACTCAATTTTGGAATAGTACCCTTGGAAAAGGCATGAACCTCAAAAATCCTACTAATCAATAAGTTAGATAGTACCTCTACTGTTCTTTTATGGTTTGTTTTTATGCTATATCAACCATTGTGGGTTATTTAATGCCAAATCTGGTTTATATAGGGATGTTGTATATTGACCTACGACCCGGCCGGGCTGTCAAAATAGGAAATGCACCAGTGTAAATAACAGGTGCATCCGGTCGAGGAATATCAGAATTATAACCTTGACCGTGGACAGGTTGAATGAGTGCGAAATTGTGACGCCCACAAGAAGAAGGTGGGCGTAAACTATTATATAACTCAGTGCACAGGAAATTCAGTCAGTTTGGAGACCAAACCAGTTGGAGACAAGATGCGGTAGAGAAGACCAGCACCCAGCAGAGGGGACCCTCAGGCCCCCGATTGAGCAGTTGCAGTTTGGAGACCAGACCAGTTGGAGACAAGATGCGGTACAGAAAACCAGCACCCAGAGAGGCTGGGCCCAAGGCCCCCGGTTGAGCAGCCCAGGAGAACGGGAAAGAAACGCTGATGGCCATAAGAGTGGGGGTCAATATGTTGCAGTTCTGTTCGGTCTCCAACTCCCTCTCACTCACAACCCTTTCAATAAAGTGAGAGATATATTTTTCTAAAAGAACTGTGTCGCTCGTCTATTATTGTGTCGTCGTTATGATTCTGCATGCATGCATATGTAGATGCATATGTATTATGTGTTTGTATAGTTGGTGATATTTGCCAACGTCTCCCACCAGACGAGGCTTGACACAAGGTCAAAAGCCAGAAGGCCGATTAAAGTGTGGATAAACGGGAGGGGGAGGTCGAAAACGAGCCGAGACTCGAACCCTGCTGCACTATGCTGCTCATCGGCTCACTTAGTGCAATGTGAGCCTGATGAGGCAAGCAGTTTCACGGACCCAAATGTGGGTCCGGGCACGTATGCCAGGTTATGGCTTAAACTGGACCGCAAGGTCTAGTGCCATACATAGGTTTCGTTTGCAGAGTCACGGTCCGGACCGAAGTCCAGAGTATGGGCCATGGTATCGCCTCTGCGCAAACATTTTTGTATAGTTGGTCATGTTTGTGACTATACAACAGGGACTCATGTGGCTGATAATAACTCTACTAATAATATTTTTTTTTGTTTCATATTTGAGAATAGTATACTATAAGAACTATTAACCCTTTATCACAATACTTTGGGCAAGAGGGGAAAATATTTTGCGTCACTACTTTTAGTTTTGAATGATTTTTTCACTAATGTCTCAGAGGGGGTGTCCTCGTGGTGTAATGGTTAAAGCAATGGACTGCGGAATCGTAGTGCGCGAGTTCGTACTCCAGTCGCGCTATTATGTTCACTTTCGGGCAAATACCCTTGGGAAAGGTATGAACCCCACTTATCCTCCCAGCTATGGGTTAAATAGTACCACTCCTGTTCTTCAAAGAGAATAGCTTTGGCATTAAATAACCTACAAAGATTGATATGCCATTAAACAAAGAAACCATCTAATGTCTCATAATAGATGCAACCCATTGAATAGACGTAAGTTGAAGAAGTTTTTTTTCTGATAACCACAAAATCACGACATCCTTTTTGATTATGTTTAATATGTTTATTTATTCAGATAGAAATATATTAGTAGATATATGAATAGATATATAAATAGATACGTTTATATATGAGTAAATATGTTTAGAAAAAAGTAAGTAAAATTGGCAACTGAAGTCGAGGGTGATCAGAAGGCTCCCTTTTCAATAGCTACTACACCGAGGTGTAGGAGAGGGTGCGACTCCTTTCCATGAATTGCTCCACTTTACCCTTGATACGTATCTTATATTGCTGAGTGTTAAGCAAGGAGGTGTCAAGTACCATTTTTAAAGTCTTTGGATTGAACCCAGGTCTCCCGGGCCATTGGCGAATACTCTACCTTCTTGGCCAAGACAAAAACTCTAAAAAAGTTGCATGTCCTGGAAGTTGATATCATCATCATCATGTCTTGCCGTTAGCACTGATATCATTGACCCTTTCTCGCCACTTCTCCCTATCATTCATCGCCTCTGGCAGGTCTTCAAGGCTACATCCCGTATCCTTACATAGCTGCTGTATGTATGTTCGAGCTGGTCGTCCTGCTTTTGATTGGCCATATGCGGGGTCCATAGGAGTACATCACTTGATTTGAGGTCTCTAACTCAAAGGATTTATTTTTTACCGGACGTATTCCAAATGGCTGCCATTGCACTTGTCTCAGTAATAAATCCTTATCATATTAATGGGTTGCATCTATTTTGAGACACCCCGTACATACATATTAGATATATATGATTTATAAAAACAAGGAAGCAAAGTAGACTAGTTCCAAGTATTGCGATGTATTAAACATCAGTCATTTGTTTACACACAGTTAAATAATCAAACAGTTCTCTTTCTAACGATTCAATTTAGCATAAGTCATTTGTTTGCGCTCACTTTAAATATTACACTGTTCTATTTGACCCCTAGATAGGACCCTATCAGGTGCTACCAATCCGGGTCAGAATGAACCTGGGAACGATGGCAATGAAGGGGTGCTCCGCATATCCTAAAGCATTACCATTTCCAGAGTCTCACCATCAAATTGTTTAGCGTCATAACAGGACACTCGTTGAGGGAAGCCTTATCATTCTGCAGAGATGCAGTCGGTGTATACTACAGCCCCAACCGACTGGGCTAACTATTCTTTTATGAGGATGGCTTTGACTTTAAATGACTCGTAAAGGTTGGTATGCCATTAAACAAAGAAACCAACTAGGATTATTTTATTACAATACAAACAAAACATTGTGTATATAAAGCAATATTTTCTCAAAATCTTGAAAATACTTAGGATGAAATGGAAGAATACATTTATCACAGACACAGGTTTATTTTTATTGATTGAAAAATCGGTTGTTGTGAGTGTAATATGAATAGAATTGATTGTTATAAAACATTTTGAAGAGTATTATACGTTACAATCGTTAATGTCGACGTGCCAGAAGAAAATAGAAAATATCTGCTAATTTTAGATAAGCTGACAACGTTCCCGTCTTATATTAAATCGAGAAATTTCCTCTCATAATTTAAGTCTTTGCAGCAGCATGATTTATTAGTGTAACGATTTTTTTGTTTTTCACAGGAAACCATATCTGAAGGAGTCTCCATGACGTTGTGGCTAAGGTGCTGGGCTCCGAAATCGTAGTTCGCGAGTTCGAGCTCTAGTCGCTCAATAACATTCGCTTTCGGATTAAATACCTTGGGAAGGTATTGATCCCCTTATCCCGCCACCAGTTATTGCTTAAATAGAACCACTACAGTTCTTCTGCATTGATGGGTTTTTGCATTAAATAACCCACGAAGTTTGGTATGACTTCAAATAAAGAAGTCGAACCAGAATACCATAAGTATTGGTCGCTGCCTCCCACCAGACGGGACTTGACACAAGGTCAAAAGCCCGAAGGCCGATTAAAGTTGGGATAAAGGGGAGGGAAACGTCGGGAACGAGCCGAGACTCGAACCCTGCTGGTCTGTGCTGCTCATCGACCCACTAAGTGCAATGTGGGTCTAATGAGGCAAGCAGTTTCACGAATCTAAATTTGGATCCGGGCACGTATGCCGGGTTATGGCTTAAACTAGACTGCAAGGTCTAGTGTCATACATAGGGGACAGAGGATGCAATTCGGCCTCGAATCTGCCATTGGTTTCGATACCCTATCTGACACGAATACCAGACGGCCCAGCCAAAAGGCCAGGTAAGTATACCATAGCCAAAGAGATTAATTGTTTAGAATTTACTTAAGATGAATTTGTGTCTTGTCGGTGGGACCTAAAATATGGTGAGTGGATCCCCTGCAGAGAAGGTAAGACCTTATTTCCAAAAAAGGAGAGTCCTGGAAATGTGATGTAACTCGTATACTCGAGTTAACAGAGAAAACAAGAAAAATACATCAAGTAGTTTGATAAAAAAATAGGTTTTACTGCGCAAGATACAGAGAACGAAACAATCAGGACTTGACAGGTGGCATTCACAAGTCACGTTCCGCTCTCTCGTCCGATAGTTGGCCATTCAAAGGAAACAGATGATTCCATTATATTGCCTTTAGGTAGTATATGACAGTATGACACTAAACTGCATCTGGGTGAGGCTCCAGTCTAGAGATCTGGAGGAGGTGAAGTATCTGACCGGAAGTGGTAATCAATTTTAGCTTTCCGTCAAATAGATCTGTTTGAAAATTATTCGTATCCTAAAGGACTGTGTGCAAAAAAAAATAATGAAACAGGATTTGAACTCGTGTCGCCATGTCCATTTCTTTTGACGATAACCATTACACGGGCACCTCCGACACCTCGTGATGTATTGGTTAAAACGATGGACTGCGAAATCGTAGTGAGTGAGTTCGTACTCCAGTCGCGCTATTACGTTCAATTTCGGGCAAATACCCTTAGGAAAGGTATGAACCCCCTTATCCCTCCCAGCTATGGGCTAAATAGTGCCACTACTGTTCTTCTAGGGGAATGGTTTTGGCATTAAATAACCTAGAAGAGTTGATATGCCATTAAACAAAGAAACCCAACTTAACTGAAGCTACGTAGACACAGAAATGTTTGATTTGGTTTTATAGCATATCAACAATTGTGGGTAATTTCAGGCCAAATCCTGTTTTTACATATACAATCTATAAATATAAAAACTTACTATCTCAGCATATTTCTCTAAAAAAAAGGAGGATTTTTCTGCTCTCTTAAAAATCCAAACATTTTCAAACATCATTCTTTGTGCCAAACGCATACTTAATTCTTTATATATTTATATATATATATATATATATTTTATATATAGTTTATATATTTTTTCGTTAAATACATTACATTTGCTCCTGTTATTTCGACAAGCATCCATCGTTGTATGAACAATTCTCATGATATCAAAGTCCTGATGAAGGTTATTAAAACCGAAACGTTTAACGTTGGCTTTACATAAAAATTAAATCATCTAATTTGGATTATTCTGCTTTTCTTCTTTCTTCTTACTGTCGGATTCAGATCCACATTTACTTTCTTCTTACTGTCGGATTCAGATCCACATTTACTTTCTTCTTACTGTCGGATTCAGATCCACATTTACAAAACACATTTGTAAATACACACTTAAGTGATCAAACAGTTGTATGTCTAACAGTCTAATTTTGCAAAAGTCAACAAAGTTAACTAGTTCCAAGTATTGCTATGTATCACTAACAATTCAATTAAACATCAGTCATTTGTTTACACAGAGTTAAATGATCAAACTGTTCTATTTCTAACAATTCAATTTAGCAAAAGTCATTTGATTGCACTCAGTTTAAATGTCAAATAGTTCTAATTTATCTATAGATAAGACCCATCAGGTGCTACCATACTGGGCTAGAATGGACTTGAAAGCGATGGCGATGGAGGAGCACTCCGCATTCCCCAAAGCTCCAGGTCTGGAGTCTTGTCATCAGATTGTTTAGTGTCATATCTTGGACACTCGTTGGTGGGGGGGCTTACGATACTGTCGGTGCTACAGCCCCAGCGGACTGGTCTGTCTAGTAGACCCAGAAAGAGGCATTAGTGTTGTACAAGCGTATGTCACTAAAATCAAAGGACATACAGAGAGAGAGAGAGAGAGAGAGAGAGAGAGTCCACACACACACACACACACATATAATATATATATAAATCTGAGTTTGAATTTACAGTTTGGATAGATTCAAATTTCTTGTTTTACTTAGAAGTGCATCAATAGATTGATAGGTAACAGATAGTTTAATTTCTTTGTTTAATTGGCATATCAACCTTTGTGGGAGATTTAATGACAAATCTATTCTTGAAGAAGAACCATAGTATTGTAATACTTTGACCTTCGACCCGGCCAAAATGCCATTCAAGGTGATGCACCGGAAGGAAGTGACACATTCCAATGGCAGTTATGAGAGGAAATCGCGTGGGTGGAATTGGCTGATGAAATGGGACGTGCTAAAAAATCCCATGATACTCTCATAGACTGACGCACCGGAAGAGAGTCACCTCTGAACTGCATGACAGTATTTCCGCTTGATGACGATTAAACATGCGATTTCAAAGATCGAGTAGGCGTTGAACTATTATATAGCTCAGTCCAGACAGAAGTCAAGGCAGTTGAGTTGGAGTTCCAGGCAGTTGTAGTAGAGCTGGAGTCGGAGTTATAGACGAGATGTGGTAGGGAAAGCCACATCAGGCCGAAGGAGCCTTGAAGCCCTGATGAGTTGGGGTCCAGAGAAGATGCTGATGAGATGCAGTAAAGAAAGCCAGCACCCAGCAGAGTGGACCCCAGGGCCTCCGGTTGAGCATCAGGAGACGAGAAAGACACAACGTTGACAGCCATAAGAGTGGGGTCAAAATATTTCAGTTCTGTTCGGTCTCCAGCTCCCTCTCACACGAAAACCTTGAGTAACCCCTTTCGAACCCTTACAAATAAAGTGAGGGGTATATTTTGTTAAAGAAGTCTTCCTGCGTCTGTCTTTATCATTGTGTCGTTGTGATTCATACTGCATGAATCTGCATATGACCATACAACAGTATTATTATTCAACCCATTGCAGGAGATAAGTGAAGTTGGTGACCGTAGTCGAGGGCAACCAGTAGGCTCCCTTTTCAATAGCCACTACACCGAGGGCACTACTCCTTTCCCTGGATTACTCCACTTTACCCTTGATCCTTACCTTATAATGCTGAGTGTTAAGCAAGGTAGCATCAAGTACCATTTTTTTTGTCTTTGGTATGACTCGAGCGGGGATTGAACCCAGGTCTCCCGGGCCATTGGTGAATAATATTGATTATAATCCAAAGTTAAAGATTGAATAGTTCTATTCGACCGATAGATGGAACCCCAACAGGTGCTACCCCTTAGAATGGACCTGAGAGTAATTCTTATGAAGGGCTACTCTGCATTCCCCAAACTCCAAGACTAGAGACTCACTATCAGATGAAGTTGATGTAATCCCTCGGACATTAAGTGGTTTCAAGTATTCCTATAAAACTCTAATAATTCAATTTAACATTGTTCATTTATTTGCGCACCGTTAAATAGATTCAGATATAGTAAGAGATTAAATATTTCTATTCGACCCATAGATGTTACTCGGGCAGGTATTACCATTTCGAGTCTGAGTAGACCAAGGAGTAATGGAAATGCTGGGATACTCCGCATTTCCTGACGTTCCAGGGGTGGAGCTTGACCATCAGATGCAGTTTAGTGTCTGTTGTGGATCGGTAAAAGGTCCGGAAGAAAGGCACGAACTCGGGATTACGTCAAATAAAGTCTATTGAACGAAAGTATAAATACAGCTTAAGTAAAAGAGTGTTGAACGTCAGTCTGACTGCCAAAGTGTTAGGCTGGAGTTAACTTAGTAGTTTACAAAGCTCTTTGCTTCGATGTGGCACAAGGCCGAATAAATAGGGCGCCCAATGAGACTCGAACTCACTCGTGTAGGTTTGCTAGTCCAGCTTGCTAACCGTTAAACCACCAGAGGTGCCCGGCTGGAGTTAACACCGAGATGAATATTCTCCCGGTATTCATAGTAATAGGAAGAGTTCATTATAGTCTGTAAGGTAGGTACCATAACAGTATGGCAACTGATTTAGGAGAAGGAAAACTGAATTCAGACCACTTAAACTCCAATTAAAAATTGACCTTGGGTGACATCCTGCTCTGATGGAAGGTTTGGTATATATATATATATATATATAGGAAGAGATTCAGTCAGAAGAGACCAGCACTCTTTAAATCGGGTCAGTGGCATTTCTACCAGGACAATGCACCAGTCTACAACTCCATCCTTGTCATAGACTATTTGACCAAGATGAGCATCAAGACAGTTCGTCACTCTACCTATAGTCCAGACCTTGCTCCCTGTGACTTTTGCTTATTTCCTAAGCTCAGAGGCTGTCGTTATGAGACAATTGAGGAGATGAAAGAGGCTGTGACGAAGGTCATTGACACGCTCACACAAGAGGACTTCCATGGGGCCTTCCAGAAGTTGTTGGAACGGTACAAGTGCATTGCAGCTGGAGGAGATTACTTGAAAGGGAGCTAGAGTTTCATGTATGTACTATCAATAAAAGTGCCCATACGAAAAAAGTCTGGAAACTTATTTAATGATCATTGCATGAATGTTGTGGACCAGTAAAAGGTCCGGAAGAAAGACATGAACTCAGAATTACTTGAACGAAAGTATAAATACAGCATTGGTAAAAGAGTGTTGAACGTCAGTCTGACTGCCAAAGTGTTAGGCTGGAGTTAACTGAGGTGAATATTCTCCTGGTATTCGTAGTAATAGAAAGAGTTCATTATAGTCCGTAAGGTAGGTACCATAACAGTGTCATACCCAGGACACCCGTTAGAATGGAAATCTTAACTCTTTGCAACGACGCAATCGGCGTATTCTTCGGTTCCAGCTAACAGAACTGTAAGAAAATCAAGAAGAAAAGGTAATAAACTGAACAATACAAAAGACCGAAACAGAGAAGGACGAAGAACGCAAAGCTCAAAACAATTGTTTGACTCCTTATCAACATTTAAAATCGACCGGAAGCTGATATTCTTGTCCTTTGATTTACGATTTGATGATACGTCATAAATCTTTTCATTTCAGTCGTAAAAAGAGAAACAACATAATAAATACAAGCGAAACAGAGTGAAGAAACGACACCTATTCGATTCTGAAGCAAAATGGTCAAAAATTTGACAAGTCATCAAAATAACGGCAAAGCGTTTAAATAAATCAAATGAAAACACGTGTTATACTTGGCGGGAAAATATTTTACTAAAAAAAGACTGTACTTCTTATAATTTTATTCACGTTATTTACTGTTTGGACAATTTTCCTTGAAGTGTTATACTTACAATTCTTCGGTCGCTATACACTCCAGCTTTGTTTCGTTTTGTTATATAACATATGATGGATTTTCGGTTCGTTCCTAGTGACCCCATGTGCTTTGACAAGCTGTCACGTTGTGATTGGTAAACAGGGGGATGGCAGTGCGTCGGGACAGGCCAGTCGAGCAGGTGTGTAACCGGAAGGAGACCAGGTGATATGAGAACCATGCGGTCAGATTTAGATATAGTCCAGAGAATCGGGAGTTGAGCCAGGGATAGGCAGCCGATCAGAGGCGTCTCAGACGTCTCTGACGATACGGCTTGCAAGAGGTGCAAGCGTTGGCATCCCCTGGCTCCAGGAAGAAGATATGAGGCAAGAAGAAGCCCCCTCTCTAAGTATATGTCTCTCCATCTATCTCTCAAACTAACAACAAACTGTGTGCCCCTTTCGAGGATAAAATGAAAGATATATTTTTAGATATACGTGTTCCTCGTTGTTCTTAAAGACAAAGAAGTATACAACAGTTTCCTGTAGCCGCAAAGGTATCCCATGATCCCTCAGTAGATGCCTGAAACCGCAGATAGTATCTAAAAGTAAGTATTAGAATACTTGGTCGGTAGTGAGGATATTTTGTTTTGTCCCCAATCTTCAGGAATCAATATTACCATATGACGGATATACTAATTCTAACATTGATCAAAATGAAAATGAAGACAAAATGAATTAGATTATATCTACAATAACAATTAATAAGTCATTTGTTTTATTATTTGCCTTGTTGTTATACATTTATTTATTCTATTTGCTTATTATACTCACAACGTTTTTGCCACTGTACCCTTCGGACTTCTATAAACTCAACCCTTTCGAACTCCAGACTCACAAATACTGATCACTACCAATATAAAAAAAAAAAACTTCTCGCTCAAACACGTCGTATTCCTCGTCGACGTGCAGCTCCGTTCAAACCCCATTGTGAAATCTTACTATCATTTGTCGGAATGGTGGGGCGTTTATAATTCGAAACTGTCCGGATGGCACAGCCTCAGTCGAGAATCGTCTAGCTTGGTATTCAGAAATATTGGGATTCTTATAGGCTAAAGAAACAGGTCTTTCCCCAACCGATAAGTCGTGGTAATCTCTTCTGATGACGAACGTTCTTAACAAGATAAGTCGAACCCTTCTGTGGAAGAACAATAATGCTAGTTGATTAAAAATAAACAGTTAAAAATAAACAGTAAATTGTTTGAAATACAGCCTAGGCCAAAATTATGGAGCACCAATGAAAAATCGAAATAATCATTCAAACTTATATATTTAAAGATTAAGAATAGTAGAGTAAACATTAATAACAACAATCAATATTTGGTATGTCCTCCTTTTGCCTTAATAACAGCTTTTATTCGTTTTTGCATATTATTTGCTAAGTTGTTGCTGGTGGTAGGATCTATTTTCTGCCACTCTTCCTGAAGTTTGGCCTCTAATTCTTTTTTGATGAACATTTGTGCATTCTCACTCTTTTCCCTAAATGGGACCACAAAGTTTCAATGGGATTTAGGTCTGGGGATTGACTGTAATCTCTTTTTTCTCAAACCAACCTATTGAAACATTTGACGTATAGCATGGAGCATTGTCTTGTTCGAAGATTACATCACTTGGAATGTTGTTATTAAATATTTTAGTCAAAGAGGATCGGTAAACCTGGTCCAGCATGTTTGTATAAATTGTGGAGTTCATTCTGCCCTCACATGTGTACAACATTCCAGTGCCTGAAAAAGCCACGCAGCCCCAAACCATTACGCTTCCTCCTCCAAATCTTACAGTTGGAACCACACAATCAGGATGAAATGCCTCTCCTTCCCTACGGCAAACATAAACCGCTCCAGGGGTGCCAAAAATCTGATGAAAAAAAAAGAATTTGTTACAATTTTTGAATAAATGTTATGGATGTGTATTCACATAAAAATTTCAATTATTACATCCAAAGTTTAGGAAATAGAAGCTGTTAACTTACCTCAAAGTTACTTTCGTCAGGCCAAACAATTTTGCCCCAATCATTAGGTGTCCAATTTTCATGGTTTTTTACAAATTCCAGTCGTTTTTTCTTGATGGCCTGAGACAAATATGGCTTCTTCCTGGCTTTGCATCCTTTTAATCCCACTTCTAATAACCTTCTTCTCACTGCTCGAGCTGATATGTTTTTGTTTGCACCCTCCCTAAGTTCAGCAGCAAGCTCTGAAAAACTTTTCCTCCTATCTGCAAGGGATGCTCTTTTCAAAGATCTGTCTTCCCTGGCGGTTGTAGACTTTTACGGCCTTGTCCTTTTCTATTTTTGAAAGACTTTGTTTCCTTGTACCTTTTAATTGTTGTCTGAACCCCCTTCCTTGAACATTCCATCTTCCTGGCAATTTCTACCTGAGAATATCCTTCACTAGATAAAGCAATGATTTGTGCCCTTTTAATCTTTGAAAGCTGATTCTTTGGAGGCATTTCCAATTAAATATACTATTATCGCACTGGTAGAAATCAAATATTACCCGAAAATTACGAAACAACCTTTAGTGTGACAATAAATCATTTTGAATATTGGAATGAATTTAGTACGAAACTCAGCTAAAGTTCTTGAGAGAGGCTTTAAAGCAAAAAAAATACTACAATCTACTGTTAAATATTTTATATTAGCTCTCAATTGTTCAGTGTACGATACTTAACCTTTAAATGCGTAGGTTTAAACTATTATCTCAATTTTTTATAGGAACTCCATAAGTTTGGCCATGGCTGTACAATCGACTATCGTATGGTATGTACAGTTATATAAAATAAAGTACAGCGTCTGAACTGGTTTTATGTGTGTCGGTCTTAAGTTAACATTTACAAATTAGTGAAATGTTGGCCTCATTCACTAAGGAGTGCGTAAATATGTGAGTTGACTGGCCAACGCCTTTACGGAATTATATCTCAGGCGATTGCAATCAAAACTGCGTTTTTGCCCTTTCTAAATACGAGTCGATCAGTTCTCTTCGCAGCCGAAACACTAACTTGTAACGTCAAACACTGTCGTTGTATGTACATCTCTTTATAATCCAAATCTATTCCCTCACCGAAAATTCAACCCAAACCAGTTATTGTCCCAGTTAAGTTCAAGGGTCATCTCCGCCAGACTCAATAACCTAAAACATTATTTCAATATTGTCTGCCCGTAGCTAGCTGTCACCACTAACCAGCTTCAAAATCTACAACACGTTTTGACGTCGCGCTCTACGGGTTTTCTCAACAATTAACCTGTTCTGAAAAAAACTACGAAGATCTAATTTTAACATTAACACCCATCCAGACAGATGTGAAGAAAATTATAACTACAATATGTTCAAAAGCAAGTTGACCCTGTTAGATTACAATCAGTCAACTATACAACACTTCATTATATTTCTCTTTTTATACCATAGCCATATACATGAATATGCGAAATGTACATGGAATGTTCCTAACATATATACATAGAACAAAAGAATCTTGAAACACGAAAAACACTTACGACTTCTCAGGTCAGGTACGAAACTTTTTATTACCTTTGAGTTTGAAGGTTCTTCGACATGAAGAGAGAGAGGCACAATATTTCTGTTCTGGCTTTTTCATCTGCACCCCCCCATCTCGTGCGACACCTGGCCAAGGCCTCCGCGAGCAAGCGAAAGTCAACCCTTCTCGTTCAGTGTCTAGTCTCAACTCTCCTAACTTTCTTCAAATTCCCAAAATCCTCCGTGCGCTTCCGGGGCGTGACGTCATTCGCACTTTCTAGCCCCGTTTCCCATCTCGAGCTATTGTGACATCTCTGAGTGACACGTTCGCTCCGCCCGCGCGTGCGCGTGAACACCTGCGTTAATGTTGCACATAAATAACCAATGTGCTGAGCCGAAAGGTTCTCAGCCTAACTAAACTCAAAGGCATAAAACGAAATCCCTCGGCCATTATGTTACATTTTGTATTTGGTAACATTCCGTTCTTGGAATTCTCTTGCGGTTAGGACCAACTAAAAAAAACACCAGAAGAAATCAGAAAGATGTTATGTGATTAAGGATTTTAATTATTTAAGTTAATAATTTTATTTTAGTAATAACTTTTGTGCTAGCTAAAAACTTTGACTTCGTAGTTGTAAATTGTCGAGTTGAAATGACAAAGAAGGTAGACCTTTGTGTGCTTACATATGTCACTACTATCAAAATAAAATGTTGACAGGTTTGTTTTGAAATCAGCTGTATATCATCATCATCATCATCATGTCGTGCCGCTAGCACGGATATCCCTGACCCTCTCTCGCCACTTCTCCCTATCATTCATCGCCTTTGGCAAGTCTTCAGGGCTACATCCCGTATCCTTACATAGCTGCTGTATGTATGTTCTAGCTGGTCGTCCTGCTTTTGCTTGGCCATATGCGGGGGTACATAAGAGTACGTCACTTATGAGCTCGTACTTGCTTCTCTAGCAGAGTCCTGCGTGTCTGTTTCGTCTAGTTTGGATAGTTTTCGTGATGGGAGGCAGGTGGCCGTATAGTTGGGTGTTGCCGCCAGGACTTGTTCAATATTGCTCGCAGCATTCTTGTGTAATTGCCGTCTAGCTTCTTCTTCAGCCGTTTAGTTAGCGTCCAAGTAGTGCATCCATATAGCAGTATCGATACGACCGCTGCTTGGAAGAAACTGCTTTTCATTTTATCGGTCAGGTCTGATTTCCATATGATCGAGAGCCTATCGATAGCTGTCCATGCCTTCGTTAGCCGTGTATCGATGTCTTTTTCGGTTGATGAGACGCTGCTTCCTAGGTAGGTGAATTTGTCAACTAGTTTCAGAGAGCTTCCGTCTAGTGTGGAAATGTCGCCTGTTTGGTTATAGCACATATATTCAGTAAAACAAAACCCTTAGATTACATGTCAGCAGATATTTAGAATGAAGTGGCACAAAAAAGTTTTAGTGATTACCTGTTTTTGATGAATTAGCTTTGAGAATAATCCTAAGAAATTAAATAAGAAAATTTCTAATGCGCAGAGTCAGTTCTAGTTAAAGTTAAAATTGCAGTTCGAGTTCCAGACAGAGACAGTTAGGGGCAGTTAGGACGGGGAACCATGTTGAGGTCGGGGAGAAGAAGAAATGATGTCTGTGGGTGTCCGTTTCGTCTGCCACGGGTTAAAGTTTCAGCCTATCTGATGGACATAAGTAATTCCTTAGTTCCTATCTCTCTCGTTTCGTGAAGACTACTTTAAAAACTGTAGGAGAAATAAATTTTCGTAGCAAGAAACACAGAGTCGTTTTTCATATTTCGTGCATAAGTTTTTACATGGCACTGAAATGTAACAAAGTTTCAGTCTTCTAGATTTCGTGAAAAAATAATCAAGATAGAGGCAGCAGTCTTAATCATGTAAATAATAACAGCTCATTAGTTACTTTGTACCATAGCCAGATACGGCTATGTGTGAAATGGACATATAATATTCATATACATATATAACATAGAACATAGGGATCTCGAAACACGAAAAAGACCCACGCATTGCTTGTTTTATTTTGGTCATGGCTTACACCCACGCATTTTTTTATCTCTCGGGTATCACGCCCATGCATTCATTGTTTGTTTTTTTTCGGTTGTCACTTTGTTGATTATATCTACGACCGGATTTATTTGTCAACTTCATCCGCAGGGTTCATCGCCGGTCAAGGTAATATATTACTTTTCCACGAAATGATCATCACTTGTACACAACTATATGTATCAAGTATTTCTATTCAATACTAATAATTTATACACAATTATTTGGCTTAAAGTACTAACTATAATCATAATTTATCAACCATCATTGATTGTCAACAATTAAAATATTCAATCTTAATCCAAAGGATTTTTACACTGTCACTTGGTGTCAAGTGTTCATATTTACTACCAATAATCTATATACAGGTATACGGTTTCAAGTAACAACTATTTAGTTCTTTGTTGTGATGCTGACAAAAGAAAGACTCGGGGAATGCAAAAAGGTTGATAGAAAAACATATATATTCAAGTAACAGAAACAAGATACAAGTGAACCTGGTTAAACAGTAGTTAGTTGATAGGAAGCCGAGAGTCCAATGGGGACTATTCGTCCACTACGCAAATGGTGTCACACGTGATTGTGTCATGCTGATTGGTGCGCTTCCTGACGCACTCGCTGGCGTGTATTTATGGAGATGGGCGAGTCCTTTAAGTAGGGAGTACAACATTAACATTGTTGAAATGTTTACAAATCATATATATCTAAGAGTGTAAAATAATTAAGGACACTCGGATGTTGTGATACTGACAAAAGAAAGACACAGGGAACGCAAAAAAGGTTGATAGAAAAAGATATATGTTCAAGTAACAGTGTTACATAGCCATGTACATGAATATGTGTGAAACGTACATAGAATGTTCATAACATATATATATATATATATATATATATAGAACATAGGAATCCCGAAACACGAAAAACACTTAACGACTTCTTTGTTCAGGTACGAAACTTTTTATTACCTTTGAGTTTAAAGGTTCTTCGACATAAGAAGAGAGATACACATTCTTTCTATTCTGGCTTTTTCATCTGCCCCCGCCCCACATCTCGTGCGACACCTGCCCAAGGCCTCCGTGAGCAAGCGAAAGTCAACCGTCGTCTCTCGAGGCAGGTCTCAACTCAATTCACTGACTTTTTCAAAATCCCAAAATCGTCCGCGCGCTTCCGGGGCGTGACGTCATTCGCACTTGCTAGCCCCGTTTCCCGTCTCGGGCTATTGTGACATCTCTGAGTGACACGTTCGCTCCGCGCGCGCGCGAACACCTGTGTTAATGTTGCACCTAAGTAACCCATGCACTGAGCAGAAAGGTTCTCAGCCTAACTAAACCCAAAGGCATAAAAGGAAATCCCTCGGCCATTATATTACAACTTGAAAGGAGATGATTGATCGTAAAGAAAAATAGATTGTCTTCGGCATTGAATAACCCAAAAGGAGTTGACATGTCTTTAAAACCGTCCATATTCACTCATCTCACTCACTAATCATTTACTTACCATATCCCATAGCCATAATCATGATTGCAGGGAAAATTGCGCCTTACAGCCTTATGCCAGACATAATCTGTATGTGTAAATAAAATAGATTTTGAGTATACACATTTTCCTTTCATGGCCATTTTCTTTGTGTCGTTTATATCCGGTTTCGACGTGTCAGGTGTGTCACGCTACAAAACTGAGAAGTAGACATAGGTTCAGCCTCCCTCTACTTCATTTCTTTTAGACGTCAAAATCTAATAATGTTTACTCAAGACTGTCAGCGTTTTCTGTGTTTGGATGGAAGCCCCACCCCAAACCGTTATCACACCACTTTTTTTTTGTTTTACGCAGAACTTGGGGACATCAACATCGCTAAAACAATATTGAGGTCGTGTCAAGTAAAAGATAACCTCTGATGCAACCCTAACCGCTGCAGAAACGATATTTTTCTTTTTTCGGGGTGGGAGAAACCTTTCGGTCAAGCAGGGTATTTCGGCAGTATTAGGAAGGAAAACCCCTATGTGTGCAGTATATATATATATATATATATATATATATATATATATATATATATATATATATATCAGTACATATCTTGGCATAAACAAAGAAATATTAATACAACATATGAACTGATATGTACAATTGTTTAATTAGACGAGATCCCAAGTTTTTTATGAAACGGTAGGTAAACGAAAATTATCCGAGCCGTACATAAGCCATCATGCTTCTTTATTAATGACATATCAGCCTTCGTGGGTTATTTAAAGCCTAAGCTCTGTTTGTAGAATAGCAGTGGTATTATTTAATTCGTTGTTGGGAGGATACGGGGGTTCAAACCTTTCCCAAAATGGCATTAGTCCGAAAGGGAACGTAATAGGCTGACAAGAAATCGAACATGTTTACTTCGAGACCACAGTTCAACATTTTAGCCCGTATTGTTCGGGGACTCTCCCCAGATGCATAAGAAACGTGACAGATAAAAACGACGAGAACAGTTAAAATGAATAAGACAGCTTGTAAGAATGAGAAAAGAAGGGAACTGCTAAAAGAATGAACAAAACTGCTAAAAAATGAATAAAAATGCTAAAAAGTATGAATAAAACTGCTAAAAATAAATAAATCTGCTAGAAAGAATGAATAAAACAACTAAAAAATAAATAAAACTTCTAAAAGAATGAATAAAACTGCTAAAAAGAATGAATAAAACTGCTAAAAAGAAAGAATAAAAATGCTAAAAAGAATGAATAAAACTGCTCAAAAAAAAAATAAAACTGCTAAAAATGAATAAAACTGCTAAAGTTAAACCGCAATTCTTGAAACCATTTAACTGTGTGCAAACAATTGCTTACGATTAAATAGAATTATTAGTGTTTGATAGCAATACCTGAAATCATTTAACTGTGTGCAAACAAATGAGTCCCTACTCATTTAAAACTAAAGTTACTTGCAAACTATTCACTTACAAATTATATACATATATATATATATATATCATCATCATTATCATGTAGCGCCATTAGCACGGATATCCCTGACTCTCTCTCTCTCTCTCTCTCTCTCTCTCTCTCGCCACCCTCCCTATCATCCATTGCTCCCGGCTGGTCTTCAGGGCTACATCCCGTATCGGTACAAAGCTGCTGTATGTAGTTTCTAGCTGGTCACCCTGTCTTTGTTCGTCTATGTGAAGGGGTCCACAGGAGTACATCACTTATGAGTTTGTCCTTACTTCTCCAGCAGTGTCCTGCATGTCTGGTTCGTTCAACTTTGATTGTTTTCGTGATGGGTGTTAAATGGCCGTACAGCTGCTGCTTTTTGGGGTGCTGCCTCTATGACTTGTTCAGTTATTGCTAGCAGCATTCTTGTGTAGATGCCGTCAAGCTTTTTATCCATACTTTTAGTTAGCGTCCACGTAGCGCAACCATACAGCAGTATCAACACGACCACTGCTTAAACGTATATATATATATATATATATGGACACGATTTGGCATTAAATAAACAAAAAGGGTTGATACGCCGAGAAGTCAAATAACTTAATTCTATTTAACATTTATTATTTGTTACGTTAGGTAGGGTTATTAGTATTAGATTGAAACTTGATACTTGAAATCATTAAACTGTTTTAATGTTAAATAGAATTGTTACAGCTGGATAGCAATACTTGAAAATATTTAATAAATAGAATGATTAGTATTGGATAACAATAACTGTGTGCAAACAAATAAAATCTGGCATATTTGAAAATAATGTTACCTACAAACTATTCACTTACAAATTATATATATATATATATATATATATATATATATATATATATATAAGATTTTGCATTAAATAACGCACAGGGGTTTAATATAGCTTAAAGCACAACATTATACTTTCAAATCCAAAGACATACCGTCAAATGCAGAAGAAAGAGCTGCTAGAAACGGTACCATCAATCTCTACAGTAGAGATATCTCACTAAATTCCATCCAATGGGAACTGAAGTTTTTTGATGGGCCAAAACATACAGTTTGCAGAATTAGGATTTTTAGTTTTGTCTAGTTGGGTTTTATGGCATATCAACCATTGTAGGTTATTTAATGCCAAATCCTTTTTATACATATATATCAAATATATATGATTTGGTTGTGCTTTATGGCATATCAATCATCGTAGGTTATTTAATGCCAAATCCTCTTTATACATATATATTAAATATATATGATTTGGTTTGGTTGGCTTTTATGGCATATCAACCATTGTAGGTTATTTAATGCCAAATCCTCTTTGTACATATATATTAAATATATATAATTTGGTTTGGTTGGGTTTTATGGCATATCAACCATTGTAGATTATTCAATGCCAAATCCTCTTTAAACATATATATTAAATATATATGATTTGGTTTGGTTGGCTTTTATGGTATATCCACCGTGGTAGGTTATTTAATGCCAAATCCTCTTTATACATATATATTAAATATATATATAGGATTTAGTTTGGTTGGGTTTTAAGGCATATCAACCATTGTAGATTATTCAATGCCAAATCCTCTTTATACATATTAAATATATTATTTGTAAACATACTTTGTTAATAATTTTTTTAAACGAGCCTGAGCTCATTTTTTTTTCTTTTGCACACATTTTAATGGTTTCAAGCACTTCTATCTAACACGAATTATTCTTTTCAAATCTAATTTTGTTTGCAGAAAGTAAATTTGTCAAGTTTTGCTATTTAACACTAATTATTCTATTTCAACACTATTTATTTGCACACCATTAAATGGTTCCAAGTACTTCTATGTTATACCAATAATTCATTTAAGGCACACAATTAAAGAGTTTCAGTTATTGCTATTTAATACTATTCATTTGTTTGCACATAAATTGTTCCAACTATTGTTGTGTACAGGTATAACCGACCTAATGTTGGTAATTCGTTCCAGGAGAGGCGACTTAAGTGGAAAAATGTCTCAAGTGGAATTTACTTGTCTCCGAATTTACTTTTTACAAGGCTAAACCACAAGTAACCATTCTCAGTTCTGTGTTTTATTTATAAATGTATTCTAAATAATATATGGGCAATACGAATCTATTTTAAGCTTTACGAACAAATAAATTTAAGTTTTTAATATAGTACAGAAAAAAAGGGATTTAAATTTACGAATTTACGTGCATATTTGGAAATATAAAATGTTTACAATTTGGTAATCTTTACTGTACATCAAGGATTCTTAATTTGGAAATGTGGTTTGTTCTTAGACATTATAAAATAAAATGATTTTGTAAGGTTTAAAAAACAAATAGTTATTAAAATGATTTTGCAATAGTAGAAAATAAACTAATTTATGTTAAATTTACCAATATCTAAATTCAATTTGTTTATTTTCATCAAGAGCATAAATGGCTATGGATCGTCAGCATCAACCACTGATTCTGGCTGTTATTGTTCAATATGCTTTTTAATAAAAAGACTGGCCGTGAGTTCCTTTGTAATATAGCCAAAATGTGGTTATGTAAAATATTCATATGCATAGGAATCCTGAAACACTGACGACTTTCTTTAGTTCAGGTACGAAACGTTTATTGTCTTCTTGAGTTTAGTCTTTCGACACGAGGAGAGAGAGAGACACAATTTTTACTATGCTGACCGTTCCATCTGACCCAACAAATGCGCGGCACATCCCGTAGACCCAACTGGACTCACCCAGGTCCGAATCTCAACTAACTGCTTTTTCAAAAATCACCAAAACTCCCTGTCCATTGTTTCCGGGCCTGACGTCATTCACACCCCAGTTTCATTTCCTATCTTGGGTTTTTATTATGACATTTGTGACTGTCACATCCTCCACGCACGAGCGTGAACTGCACTCAATGTGTGCACCTGCTCGTGCACTAAGTCGAATAGTTCTAGACCTAACCAAACCGAATGATAAGATATAACCCACGAAAAATGATAATATAAAAAAAATCCTTCCGTAATTATATAACACCTTTAACTGTGTTCGTCTTTTCTTCATGGATCATATGATAAGGAGCTCAGACCCTTGAAACTTCAACATTTTTATGATCGGCCAGAATACTGAGAAGAGTCTTGGAGATTTGAGGAGACTTGCTGTCACTCACACTCACACAGTGTGAATAACTCGCAAGGAGTAATAATCATTTCTAAACAATTGATTATTTAAACAATTATTACCATCATCAATCGGTAATAATAGTATGGAGTTCCTTTACTATCCGTCTCTAGTGTTCATCGTTCCGGGCACGTCCTCTAGACAGCATCCATTGTCCGCACAGAGCTGATCTATATAAATCTTTGCTAGACGACCAACACTGGAGTGTCCATGGGTAGGAGTCCATAAGTGAATATTGTTTTTGAAAATCACTTTTTTATTTATCCGCCATTGTTCCCACACACACCAATCTAAGGGGAAGAGGTAGTTTCACTTAATCTTTAAACTAGTCAGATTTATTCTTCAGCTGTTTTCATTTTGTCGTATAGTGGCTCGTACTACGTTACTTCCGGTTCCGAGGAAGTATAAAAAACGCCGTGTCTCGAGAAGCGAGACCAAAGCTGAAGCAGAGACAGGAGGTCTGAAAGACGTCGGTCAGTAGAAGACCAACTTTGGACGAGACACCAACAGCGAGAGACTTATAATAATAGTCGCACTATACCACTTGAGTTAATAAATAATTAACTCTCTCTCACTGTGTATAGGTTCCTTACCACGATACAACACATTTCTATTCAAATTTGTCAAATATAAAGTATCCACCATTTGCCAACCAAGCAAGTTACCCCTGCTTTTCATACAAGGCTTACTCATGCTATCATACTGAAACAGGAACCACAACCACAGTGTTTGACGGGTCAGACAACTTGCACGGTTAAACACATTCTTATAGAATGCAGAGCTTTCGCTGTCATCAGAAAGCGATTTTTCAAAGTGACTAGTTTAACCGAATTGTTCGAAAACATCAAAATAGATGACGTTCTGTCCTTCTTGCGAGAAACAGGGTTGTACGGAAAAATATGACGAACTAAAACTGATTAATCATGTGCAAACAAGTAAAATCCTGCTGATAGAAAATTTTACCTACTAAGTATTCATTAGTAAAAGGTATATACATATAGACAGAATTTGGCGTTAAATAACCTACAAAGGTTGATACGCCATAAAACCCAAACAACCAACCAACCTGCATTTCTCACAGTTTGTTTTACAGCGCTGAAATTTCACTTATCAACTGTCCATAGTTCCTCTGCAAATATCCGAACACTAATATTGAGGGTATCGATGGGGGGGGGTCATTTTATAAATTTATATTCAGCTTTCTTTAGCCATTAATTATGAGTTCAATTTCACTCACATAGTTTTTTTCTTGACCGTTGAAAAGACCATTGTTTTTGTTTTATATTAAAAAACAACTTATATTATCGTGAAATCTCATTTTTATTAAGCAAAACATTGTCAGCTATTTGGAACTTTTTACTAGAATATTTTCGTTTGAAATTTAGCTAATTTTCGTTTTCCTCTCTCTCTCTCTCTCTCTTCATTTTATCTCTTTCTCTTTCTATTTCTTTCTCTCAATTAGCCCACTCAGACTCTATCTCAGACACACTCTCTCTCTCTCTCACTCACTTCCTCTCATCTCTTTCTCTTTCTCTCTATTTCCGTCTGCTTTTCCTTTCTCACAATTAGCTATCTCGGACTCTATATCAGTGTCTCTCTCTCTCTCTCTCTCTCTCTCTCTCTCTCTTTCCAAATTCTCAGTTTTCATTCTGTTTATTTTTTTCTCACCAACTCTCCTTCTCTTTCTCGGTTTTTCCAATTCTCTCTCTCTCTCACACACACACACACACACACACACATACACACACACACACTTCAGTCAACTTGGTCTCCTTGCTACAATCATCCTTCTATTTCTATCTGCTTTTCCTCTCTCGCAGTTAGGACCCACGCTCTCTCTCTCTCTCTCTCTCTCTCTCTCTCTCTCTCTCTCTCTCTCTCTTTGAAACAATGCCACCAAATTTTGCAGCCATCAATGTCGAAACTATATCATGATACTGGCAATCCCAATATTCCTTCATTACTCACATCTCTCTCTCTCTTTCTCTCTCTCTCTCTCTCTCTGTAACTAAAGATGAATTACTGCTCGAATGCAAAGGTTGACAGATTTACATAAGAACCAAATTGAATTTTATCCATTCCAACTTTACGAATTAGTTAACAGGACTTGTAGAATTAGGTTTAAAAGGAATTTCCATCCCATCTTCGGTTCTCTGGAATTTGGCAAAGATAACCAGAAGATGTATGTAAAATCAAGATCAATTAATTTTCTTCAATGTATGGACACCGTTGGATAAAACAAAGGTTATTGTGAAATGGAAAACAAATTGAAAAGTGACAAACCACTTACTAGTTGTTTATGACTCTTGCTGTCTTTTAATCGAGACTGCCTATATATATATATATATATATATAGTTCTTTTCGAAAGTTTTGGTGATTTGAAAAGTCTACAGAACAATTGTAAAACACGATATAAAAACAATGAAAAGAACACATTTCAGTTTTATCCGAAGACAATATCCATGTTTAATTCTTGGTCTTGAGGATGGACACAGAATGCTCGAAAATATTTGTCACTCTTGCATCCTCTTTATATACGATTCCTTGTAAGGAAGAAAGAAAAGTCGAATTAGAATAAAATAACCTGTAGAACCTACCCAGGTTATAAGTCTTTAGGCAGCTTGAATTCAAACAAAGAAATCCCTATTTCACAATTGCTGTTGCCTAAAAACAATAAAGTCAATGTATAAGACCCGTTGGTGGGGTCCTAACATTCCGGGTCAAAATAGACCAAGAAGTAACGGAAGTGAAGGAGTGACTCCATAATCTCAAGAGCTCCAGAAGAAAACTCAGCAATTTAGAGTCCTTCCCAATCAACACCTTTTAAAGGGGACATCTATCCCCCTGCTGAGAGTGCAGTCAGCATATTCTAAACTCTAACGAAAGGTCGATTGATAATTTACGCAATTACCAGGTTTCAAGTAACATCATTAATCAGATAATAAATAAATACGGCAAACTAGTGAAAAAAGAATATTAGACAAGACATGACTGGGTGGAGAAGGTGATCCACTGGGAATTGTACAAGAAAATGTAATTTTACCATTCTAAAAATAGTATATGTACAAACCAGAATCCCTCCAGGAGAATGAGACATAAAATTCTCTGGGACATTGAGATATAAAAAGGTTTCTTAATCTCGGCCACAAGACCAGAACTACTGGTAATTGACAAGAGAGAATGAGAGGACCTGACGTATTGTAGACTTTGTCGTCCTGGCTGAGTACAGAGTGAAACCCAAAGAAAACGAAAAGAGAGACAAGTACTTAGAACTTGCCAGAGAGCTAAAAAAAAGCTACGGAACATATGAGTGACGGTGATACCAATTGTCATTGCTAAACTCAGAACGATTCCCTGAGGCTTGGGAAGGAGGTTGGAAGAGTTCGAAATCGGAGAACGAGCAGAGACCACCCAAACTACAGCATTAAGATCGGCCAGAATACTGAGAAGAGTCCTGGAGACTTGAGGAACTTGCTCTCGCTCAAACTCCAGTAAAAGACTATCAGTTAACGCACGTGTGAAAAACTCGCAAAGAATAATAATAATAATAATCATAAAACAATATCTCACGTGACAAAACCTGGACATGGCTAAGAAAAGGAAAGTTCAAGAGAGAAACAGAAACTCTCCTAATAGCAGTATAAAACAACGCTGCAAAAACCAATCATACCAAAGTGAGAATAGATAAGACGCAACAAAATAGCAAATGTCGGCAATGCGATAACAAAGACGAAGCCATCAATCATATAATAAGTGAATGCAGTAAAATTAGCGCAGAAGGAATATAAGACTAGACACGACTTGGTCGGTAAGGTGATCCACAGGGAGATACGCCAGATATTTAAATTTGACAATGCCAATAAATGGTATATGCATAACCCAGCACCTGTCCTAGAAAATAACACATATAAACTCCTATGGGACTTTGACATACAGACGGATCACCGAATCTCGGCCAGAAGACCAGACCTGATAATAATCAACAAAGAAAAAAGAGAACTTGCAAAATAGTCGACTTTGCTGTCCCAGCTAAACACAGAATAAAACTGAAAGAATGCGAAAAGAAGGATAAGTACCTCGACCTTGCTAGGGAATTGAAAAAACTATAGTACATGCAGGTGACTATTATACCAATTGTAATAGGTGCTTTTGGTACAGTAACTAAAGGATTACTAAAGGGACTAGAGGACTTGGAAGTTGGCGGACGAGCAGAGACCATCCAAACTACAGCATTATTGAGAACGGCCAGAATACTGAGAAGTGTCCTGGTGACTTAAGGAGACTTGCTGTCACTTAAACTCCAGTGGAAGACCATCAGCGTTAGCTGATGTGAAAAAACTATAATAATAATTATAATAACACAAGAGGGCCAGAGAAACAGGAGAGCTACAGTATCTTGATCAACAAATCCTGAAGGAGAGCAAAATGAGCAAAATGGCAAAGAATGTTAGAGAATTAAAAAAAACTATGAAACATAAAGGTGACAGTGATACCAATTGTGATTGGTGCACTCGGGACAATTCCCAATGGATTGGTAAAAGGATTGGATGACTTGGAAATAAATAGAGACCATCCAAACAACAATATTATTAAGATCGGCTAGAATACTGAGAAGAGTCCTGAAGACTTGAAGAGGCTTGCAGTTAATTGAACTCCAGTGAGAAACTATCAACGCTGGTGTAAAAGCTTTTAAAGGAGTAGATAATAATCTTTTTTGAACAATTTTAGCTACAAGTAATTATTTTTTATACAAAATAATTTGCATTCAGGTAAGTTGTTTTATGTATTCATACTGAATATCAACAATTATATTTAATAATAATCACTTGTCTGCATACAGGTATATGGTTGCACGTATTCCTATCCAAAGTATCACTGCATGTTAATAATTTTCTGCTCGCCCGTGGTGTAGTCGTTATCGTCGTAGGAAATGGACACGGCGACACGAGTTCAAATCCTGGACGAGACTGATTACATTTCACATAGCACTAATACCCTTGGAAAAGGTATGAACCCAATTATTCTCCCTCCAGCTATGGGTAAATAGTAGGACAGACTAGGTTCTTCAGCCTTGGTGAGGCAACTAGTCTAGGAGAAGGAAAAACTCTGAATTCAAACCTGTTAAACTCCGCTTAAAAATTGACCTTGTGTCATATCCTGCCCGAGCGGAGGGGAAAAAATTGGGAGGTGCCCGTGGTGTAATGGTTATCGTCGCAGGATATGGACACGGCGACACGAGTTCAAATCCTGGACGAGACTGATTACATTTCACATAGCACTAATACCCTTGGGAAAGGTATGAATCCAATTATTCTCCCTCCAGCTATGGGTAAATAGTAGGACAGCTATGGGTAAATAGTAGGACAGACTAGTTTCTTCAGCCTTGGTTAGGCAACTAGTCTAGGAGAATTCAAACCTGTTAAACTCCGCTTAAAAATTGACCTTGTGTCATATCCTGCCCGAGCGGAGGGGTTGGTAAATATGGTTAATAATTTTCAAACTGATCTATTTGACCCCAAAATATCACCATCACAAATACTGCAATTTTTTTTATTAACCATATTTACCAACCCCTCCTTTTCTAAATCTTTTCTAACATTTATGTAAATGACTATGTTGTCATTAATGAACATATTGATTCCTGTGGCTCTAATATTTATACTATATGCGACAGTTTTTGAGGGCTGGAGTGAAATACGCTATTTATCCTATTTACCAACCCCTCCGCTCGGGCAGGATATGACACAAGGTCAATCTCTTATATCCGGGTCTCTTATATACGGGTTTATATTCTCGACGGATATATATATATATATAACTATTTTGCAATTTGCTTGAAGCATTGCACAAACTATTTCATTTTATAGTATTGAATTAATTTAGAGGCCTATTGCAATGTGAAATAATTATTATTTGAGTCTGATTAATTTCAAAGTTAAACTTTATTGTCAGAGACTTTTATTTATAAATGAAGACGATGTTAGAGGTTCAAATTTTTTTTAACCTCCAACAATGTCTCTAATGATGAAGTTTTACTTTGAAATTAATTAGACTCAAATAATTATTATTTCGCATTAATTAATTCAATACTATAAGATAAAAATTAAAATCGAACGTTGCTGCTGCTGTTGCTACATAATACCTTATAATTCCTGAGCCAACGTGGTACGTTTGTTGGCCGAGCGGTCTGATACTAAGTCTAACGTAAAATTGGACGGGTTTCGATCCCGGTTTCAAGCGTCCTGCGTGTCTAGCCACACTGAAGAGTTGTGATACAACGAAACAGTCTGTCTGTGGATGTCAATACATATATATATAGTCTTGGGTAGGTGTATTTCCCAGAAGCGCTATGTCATCAGCGTGGTCCGCGTCCGTAATAGTTTGTACGGGGTATCGTCTGCTTCTGGCCTTTACCAGATTAAAGTCATTTTCTTTCATTAGATCTATCGATGTTCGAAGTACAGATTATAAATAGAAATGGGGCTAATCCTCTTGCAGAACACCAGTAACAATTTCAAAGAATTCTGTGTCTCCATCTGCACAAACCATTACGAACGCAGACAAAGATGACATAGCGCTTCTGGCAAATACACCAGCCCAAGCCGAATCCCTGCTGCACAGCCTGGAGCAGGCAGTCGGTGGTATTGACCTCGGTGTTAATACAGACAAAACAGAGTTTTGATAAAAAAAAAATAAAAAAAAGAGACATTGCCACATTAAATAGTTGTCTCCCTTAGTCGAGGGCGACCAGAAGGCGACCTTTTTCAATTGCTGCTACACCGAGGTATAAGGCGCTACTCCTTTCCCTGGATTACTCCACTTTACCCTTGATACGTACCTTATTTTGCAGAGTGTTAAGCAAGGAGGTATCAAGTACCATTTTTAAGTCTTAGGTATGACGCGATCTGGGATTGAACCCCAGTCTCCCGGACCATTGGCGAACACTCTAACCACTAGGCCAATGAGCCGGTCACATTAAATAGCGGTTTCCTGAAACTAATTGACAAATTCTCGTACATTTTGAAACACCGTCTCATCTACTGAAAATAACATCAATATACGCCTAGCGAAGGCATGAACTGCTATCGATAGGTTATCGAAGTCAGACTTATTCGATAAAATAAAATGCAATTTTTTCCTAGCAGTGGTCGTGTCAATTCTACTATATGGATATACTACATCATATTTACCCAACCCCTCCGCTCGGGCAGGACAGGACACAAGGTCAATTTTTTAAGCGGAGTTTAACAAGTTTGAATTCAGAGTTTTCCTTCTCCTAGACTAGTTGCCTAACCAAGGCTGAAGAACCTAGTCTGCCCTACTATTTAACCATAGCTGGAGGGAGAATAATTGGATTCATACCTTTCCTATATGGATATACTACATGGACGCTAACTAAGCATATTGAGAAAAAAGTTAGACGGCAATTACACGAGAATGCTACGAACTATATTGAATAAATCCTGAAAGCAACGACCCACAAAACAGCAGTTGTACGGCCACCTACCGCCTATCTCTAAAACAATCCAAATAAGATGGATAAGACATATGGGACACTGCTGGAGAAGTTAGAAGGGACTCATAAGCGACGTTCTCCAATGACCCCTTCACACGGATGTGCAAATATTGAACGACCAGCTAGAACTTATCTACAACAGCTCAGAAGGACACAGGATATAGTATAAAAAACCTGCCGGAAGTGATGAATGATAGAAAAGAATGGAGAGAGAAAGAGAGAAAGAGAGAGAGAGAGAGAGTGAGTGAGTCAAGGAAATCCGTGCTTGCAACACGAAACGATGATGATGTCGATGATATGTATATATATATGATGGCTGTGGCACATAATACTCCTCAATACATAACATACAAGTTGCAGCCATACTCATACAGATACATTACACGTCCTGAACAACTTACTCATTGAATTTCACTGTACTACATGAGGTTGGTCGGTTGGTTGGATTTTATGGCATATCAACCCTTGTAGGTTATTCAACGCCAAATCCATTTTTACCTAAATAATCAGTTCTATTTTAAACTATTCAGTTTAGCATAAGTACACAGTTTAATTGTCAAAGCTATATTTCAAACTATTCAGTTTATTCAAACAGTTATATATAACAATTCAGTTTAGTGTAAATACAGTTTCAATGTCAAAAAAACAGTTCTATTTCAAATAATTCAGTTTAGCACAAGCATGCAGTATAAATGTAAGTACAGTTTAATTGTGAAAAACATTTCTATTTTAAGCCATTCAGTTTAATCGAACAATTCAGTTTAGCATAAGTATGCCGTTAGTTCTATTTAACCTAACCCATAGATAGGACCCTATCAGGTGCTACCACTCCGGGCCAGAGTGAACCTAGGAGCAATGGCAATGAAGGTTTGGTTTGGTTTGGTTTTATGGCATATCAACCTTTGTAGGTTATTTAACGCCAAATCCATTTTTATGTAAATAATCAGTTCTATTTCAAACAATTCAGTTTAGCATGAGTACACAGTTTGTCAAAAACATTTCAATTTCAAACTATTCAGTTTATTCAAGCAGTTATATATAACAAATCAGTTTAGTGTAAGTACAGTTTCAATGTCAAAAACAGTTCAATTTCAAATAATATAAATCTCTAGGAGTGCTCAATGTATGATAATAAATATATGAATTTATAAATTTCATAGAGAGCTAATTCATATAATTGGGGAAATCTCAACGATCCGTCATTTGACTATTATAAATTTATTTTACATTGCCACTCCATAAGAGAAACCAACCTTTTCAGATGGCCATCACACAACAGAGATGAAAAAAAAATTGTAGAAATATTCTTTCATTGGATTCTTACTCGTTTAAAAAATATTTAAATGAATGAATAAATGAATACATAAATAAATAAATGAAAAAATAAATAAATAAAGAGGTGGGGGATGAAAAGATATGGGCTTGAAGTTGGTATTAAAACCGAATGTAATGTCATCATCTGGTGTCATGTATCCTTATGTATCTAAAAAAATTAACACAACTCACAAAACCTTCATTTATATATATATATATTATTCATGGAATATTGACTGCGACCCTGGGTTTCATGGAGTTTTTCGCAAAACAACAATAATCAGGCAGCTAGTGAAAACAAACACTCTTATAATATAATATTTTATATATATATATATATATATATATATATATAAATATATATATGTGTGTGTGTGTGTGTGTGTGTGTGTGTGTGTGTGCGTCGTTAGGCAGCAGTCATTCATTTAAGCATGTTTCATTAAATAGTAATGACAAATTTTGTCTGTATAATTTATTTAAGATCCTTTCGAGTTTCCTGATAAGTGTTTTGGTTTCAGGTTGGAATTGGTGGATGAATTTACAGAAATTGTCCCGAGTGCTTTTGGACCTTTCATGGGCCATCATCAGAGGCTGTTTGCATGTGTAAAGAGTGTTGTTTCTTAAAATGAGTTTTTTGAAAGTTTTTTATAACATAACAAAAATATGCAAACGTAGAGTTGGATAAAACTGAGTTGCTGACGAATTTTTAAAAACTTGCACATGAGAATTTTTACAAGAATGCTATATAATGTAAATATTTTCAACATTATGTAAGGTATACATTATTCATAATATACATTATATGTATGCATATATAGAGAGAATACACTAAACGTGTATATATAATGTAAACATACTATACATGCCGCCTGTTTGATTATAGCACATACATTCAGTTTTGTGTGCAATGGAACCTCTCTGAAACTGGTTGACAAATTCACCTACCTAGGAAGCAGCGTCTCATCAACCGAAAAAGACATCGACACGCGGCTAACGAAGACATGGAGAGCTATCGATAGGCTATCGATTATATGGAAATCAGACCTGACCGATAATCATTAAAACATTTTTGTGCCACTTCATTCAAATATCTGCTGACATGTAATCTAGAAGTTTTGTTTTACTGAATATATGCGCTATAACCAAACAGGGGATATTTCCACACTAGACAGAACCTCTCTGAAACTAGTTGACAAATTCACCTACCTAGGAAGCAGTGTCTCATCAACCGAAAAAGATATCGACACACGGCTAACGAAGGCATAGGCAGTTATCGATAGGCTCTCGATCATATGGAAATCAGACCTGACCGATAAAATGAAAAGCAGTTTCTTCCAGGCAGCGGTCGTATCGATACTGCTATATGGATGCACTACTTGGACTCATACAAAACGGCTGAAGAAAATCCTAGACGGCAATTACACAAGAATGCTGCGAGCAATATTGAACAAGTCCTGGCGGCAACACCCCACAGGGTACCAACTATACGGCCACCTGCCTCCCATCATGAAAACTATCCAAGTTAGACGAACCAGACATGCAGGTCACTGCTGGAGAAGCAGGGACGAGCTCATAAGTGATGTACTCCTATGGACCCCCGCATATGGCCGGGCAAAAGCAGGACGACCAGCTCGAACATACATACAGCAGCTCTGTGAGGATACGGAATGTAGCCCTGAAGACCTGCCAGAGGCGATGAAGGATAGGGAGGAGTGGCGAGAGAGGGTCAGGGATATCCGTGCAAGCGGCACGACATGATGATGATGATGATGATGATGATATAATACATCATATGCCAATATATATTGTAAATATTATGAATATATCTATATCTCTAATATATATATATATATCTTTTTGAGTGTCTGTATATATATATATATATATATATATATATATACACAAATATATATATAGTATACATGATAGATATAGAATATTATATATATATATATATATATATATATATATATATATATATATATATATACATACTTTTTTTAAATACTCAAATATATATAAAGTATACATGATAGATATAGTATATATTATATACATACGTAAATATAGAGTATACATAATATATTTGTACATATAGTATATATCATACATAATCGACATCATATATATATATATATATATATATAGGGAACATTGCATAAACATCTTCCGTGGTTATATATATACCATTCATTATATATCTATATATATATATATATATATATATATATAGGGAACATTGCATAAACATCTTCCGTGGTTATATATATATACCATTCATTATATATCTATATATATATATATATATATATATATTCATTACATTTATATTAATATTACATTAAATATCATATACATTTATATTAATATTACATTAAATATCATATATATATATATATATATATATATATATATATATAGTATGAATTTCCTCTGTAGATACGTTTCTAGTATATATATATATATATATATACATATATATATATATATATATATATTCATTACATTATATTAAATGTAGGTTTATATCGTATTCTTTACATGCATATATATAGTATACATCAACAGTGTATACATAAGTATATTTGTGTGTATATATATATATATATATATATATATATATATATATATATATATATATTCTTTATGAAAAAACAACGAAACCGGTCACATAGGATTATGAATTTATTTCAATCCTGTTACGCATTTTTGAAATTTCCAAAAACACGAAAAAAAATTAACATGACTTCTTCAGATTTTTTTATCAAAATGATCTGAAGAAGTCCTGTTAATTTTTTCGTGTTTTTGGAAATTTAAAAAATTGGTAACAGGATTGAAATAAATTTATAATCCTATGTGACCGGTTTCGTTGTTTTTTTTCTTAAAGAATTTATTGCTCTGTATTATTGGTACATTGAGCTCTTTACCAGGAAAATTTTAAATATTCATTCATGAATAATTTCTTGTCCTGATGGAATTACTCCCAACTCCGGTTTAACTGGACCAAGAATACATATATATATATATATATATATATTAATATATCATTTACATTAAAGCTATGTGTATAAACATACATTCATATATATATATATATATATATATATATATATATGTACTTATAAATATAATATAGGGAGTCTCTGTTTAAAAAATTGGCCTTGCGTCACCTCCTGCTCCCACAGAGAGGTTGATAAATAGATTATACCGGAAGTGTATTCTGTCGTCATTTTTAAGATTATCGAACATTACAATTTCACCCTTCTACTTCCGCCCGTGGAAATTAAGTAACGTTTGCTGAATAACGATTACAAGTCAATTTCAACCTTCATGAGACGTTTTTCGGATTTTTTTTTTTAATTGAATCTCTCTGCCACGAGCGAAGGCAAGTTTTAGCCGGAACAGAACTGACTTTAATTTAGCGTTTACCCAATATGCCCTTCTCTTTTATGAGATATAGACAGCTTCATCAAGTATTTTAACTGAATCTATTTCCCACGAACAACACCGTAGTTCCACGTTTATCCTATCAAGAGCATTCAAGGTAGGTCCCCCTTTATTTTTTAAAAAACTTTCTTGACATGTTTTGAATTTTGTTACCATTGAAAAACTGTTTTGTTTTGGCGGGGAGGGGCATTTTATTGAAATTTATTTTTAGTGAAATACAGCTAATTTTTAACGGCTAAGGAAGGTGAAAATACTTTAGCGTTTTATCATCGAGACTGCAGACTCACATGGAAGCAGGGGCTGGTTTTGTGGCTTACATGCAGAAGTACGACAAGAAAAGCAGAGAACAAGTTCTTATATCCAAAGTGTGAATTGGTCATAGAAGGCTTACTCACTCTTTCATTTTGAAACAGGAACCACAGTGTTTCACCTGCCAGACAACTTTGCACGGTTAAACACATTCTTATAGAATGCAGAACTTTCGCTGTTATCAGAAACTTTTCAAAGTAAATAACTTAACCGAATTGTTCGAGAACGTCAAAATAGATGAGATTCTGTCCTTCTTGAGAGAGACAGAGTTGTACCAAAAAATATGACAACTTAAAACTGGTTAATCTTGTGCAAACAAATGAAATCCTGCTAATAGAAAATTCTACCTACCTTAATATTCGTTTTGAAATCTTTGTTTGAATATGTATGTCTATATATAGACAGAATTTGGCGTTGAATGACCTACAAAGGTTGATATGCCATAAAACCCAAACAAACAAACAAACAAACGACATCGTGGCAAGCGAGTTTGAACTCCTGTCGCGCTGTAACATTCATTTTCGAACCAATGCCCTTACGAAAGGTATGAACTTCTTTATCCTCTCCCCCAACAAGGATGGCTTTGGCATTAAATAACCCACGAACGTTATATACCATTAAACAGGAAAACAAAAGCAACTTTTCAATCAAATAATTCAGAAGTTAACGATAATTCCTCTTCAAAGGAAAAAGAAAATATCATTTTTACTCTTATATCTGTCAATTATTTATGGGTATTATTCTACACGCCATCGGTTCATGTTCATCGGGGATGAAAATTTCTAGTGAATTTGAACTAATTAAACCCTCAAAATTAACTGCTTTTTTTTTTTTTTTTTTTTTTTTCTTTTTTTTTTTTTTTTGTTTACCCTACGAAAGAAATCATCTTACATTTTATAATGGGGGTTCACTTTCTAACTCGAAGTAGAATAATGATCCATTTCTGAAACAACTACTTACGAGGATCATTAAATAAGTTTCCAGACTTTTTTCGTATGGGCACTTTTATTGATAGTACACACATGGAACTCTAGTCCCCTTCGAAGTACTCTCCTCCGGCTGCAATGAACTTGTTGTACCGTTCCAACAACTTCTCTAAGGCCCCATCGAAGTCCTCTTGTGTGAGCGTGTCAATGACCTTCGTCACAGCCTCCTTCATCTCATCAATTGTCTCATAACGACAGCCCCTGAGCTTAGGGAATAACAAAAAGTCACAAGGAGCAAGGTCTGGACTATTGGGAGGATGAGGAACTGTCTTGATGCCCATCTTGCTCAAATAGTCTGTGACAAGGATAGATTTGTGGACTGGTGCATTGTCCCGGTGGAAATGCCACTGACCCGATTTGAAGAGTGCTGGCCTCTTCCGACCGAATTTCTTTCTGAACTCCCTTAAAACCTCAACATAGTAACCCTAACCCTTTGGCCAATCAACTCTGGTATATTGACTTCCTTACTCCTGCCACACTTCTCATCATCCCTCAAAGACTCCCTGCCTTCCTTGAATCTCTTATGCCACTCAAAAACTGATGCTCAATTCATGCAAGATGGTCGAAAAGCAGTCTGAAGCATTCCATAGCTTTCTGTGACTTTTCCAGGTTTAAAACAGAATTTTATTGCATTTTTGAAATTCCCCAGCTGTGACAATCAGGCTTTAGTAAGCTGTATTTCAATTGCTGCTGTAGCTGTTCATTTGAACCTGAAATCATAAAAATTGCTCAATCATCTCATAATATGTATAGCAATAACATACTGAATCTTCAAGAGTTGACGACAATTTTAAATGCCTGTACAAAAAAGTCTGGAAACTTATTGAATACACCACGTAAAAAAAGATTAAGGTAATTCGACCAGTCAAGTCACTTATCTTTTCCAATGCTAACGGTTCCTGAAATAAGGGATCCTCCTACACTGGATTCAAGGGTGAAATTGGACCCCTTATAAAAATGTAATTTTTTTTTAAGATTTGAATTTTAAACTCAGCCTATTTTTTTTTTAATTTTAAGAGAGCAAACAAATAAACAACAAAAAATAATTACTAGAAAAAAAAAACATTCCAAGCGAACTGGAAAGAGTGCCAATGAAGAATTTCACGTCAACACACTTCTTCTCCCTAAATATTTTACGTTCTTTGTTGTTGGCAACCGTCGTCGAAGGCGACCAGAAGGCTCCCTTTTCAATAGCTACAACACCGTGGTGTAGGGGAGGGCGCTACTCCTTTCCCAGAATTGTTTCACTTTACTCTTGATACATACCTTGTATTGCTGAGTGTTAAGTAAGGAAGTATCAAGTACCATTTTTGAAGTCTTTGGTATGACGCAACCAGGGATTGAACCCAGGTCTCCCGAACTATAGGCGAACACTCCACCCACTAGGCCAATGAGCGGTAAGGAGAGCTAAACCTGCTAATATGGTCCTCTCACATATATATGAATAAACATATAAGAGCATGGGGTGACTGTTGAAAGTCCGGAAATTTTTACCCTTTAACGCATCGGATTTTAGCGAAAACTAAGTCAGATTCTAATCTTACACCGGTTAAGCAGTGTCGTGCCAAAAGGAAATTTCTATTCACATTGTACTGCTTCCGATTTAACCTATAGAGGCACCTATCTTGTTTTTCTCTATTCGAGTCTGTCAATTCCCAATCCTTTTTCTATTGTAAAATGTCAACTTTAACAATTCTAATATTTTCTCCTCTACACAAATCCTCTCATATATACAGCTTTCGAAATATCAATTTTCTTTACAAATCTCGAGGCCAAGTTTTTTGCTGCTGTACCAACTAAAAATCTATGTTCGTAAGTTGGTGAACTCGTGGCCGGTACGTAAAAACGGTGAAGTGAGGGCAAAATAAGGTGTTAGGGTTTTCAACGAATCTGAACTTTTTTGCTGCTGTACCAACTAAAAATCTATGTTCGTAAGTTGGTGTACTCGTGGCCGGTACGTAAAAACGGTGAAGTGAGGGCAAAATAAGGTTTTAGGGTTTTCAACGAATCTAAACTTCAGAAACAGTAGTAAGTAACTAATTTTCTGTTGTCCTCTATCCGAGAACTCCCGATTTCCACCTGGGGTTTCCCAAATTGACGATTGGCCAGTCGGCTGGGGCTGTAGAATACACCGACTGCTTCTCTGCGGAAGGGTAAGACCCCCCCCCCAACGAGTGTCCTGGATATGACACTAAACAATCTCATGGTGAGGTTCCAGCAGTGCTGGAGCTTTGGGGAATGCGGAGTACTCCTTCATTACCATCGCTTCCAGGTCCACTCTGACCCGAAATGGTAGCACCCGATAGAACCCTATCTATGGGTTAAATAGAACTAACAGCATTCTTATGCTAAACTGAATTGTTTGAGTAAACTGAATAGCTTAAAATAGAAATGTTTTCGACAATTAAACCGTACTTACATTTAAACTGCGTGCTTAACTGAATTATTTGAAATAGAACTGTTTTTCGACATTAAAATTGTATTTACACTTAACTGAATTGTTACATATAACTTCTTGAATAGTTTGAAATAAATGTTTTTGACAATTAAACTGTATACTTATGCTAAACTGAATTGTTTTAAATAGAACAGATTATTTACTTAAAAATGGATTTGGCGTTAAATAACCTACAAACGTTGATATGCCATAAAACCCACCAAACCAAATTGACGACTGAACTGGAAGGCAAATGATTTTTTTTTTTAAGTGAGTTATTTCCAACTGTTGAAAGCCTGATTCATTAAAAACACATTTAAAATATATAGGGAAAATAATTGTCTCTTTTAAAGAGAGACGGGTGTAATAGTAAAACGAAATTTTCTAAATTCACTGTAGAATCAACATCTTAAAAAATGCAATTACATCCTGAGGAGGGGTACAGCGGACCAAACATGAGATCAGTCAGGGTTGTGACTTCTGTCACATAGCCATACATGAATACGTGAAATAGATATATTCATACCGGTACGCAAGACGTTCATAACGTCCATAACGCACATATAGCATAACATAGGAATTCCGAAACACAAAAAAACACTTACGACTTCTTAGTTCAGGTACGAAACTTTTTATTACCTTTGAGTTAAAAGGTTTTTCGACATAAGGAGAGAGACACACAATCCTTCTATGCTGACTGCTTTTATAGCATCAGCTCTCAACCCCACTAACGCGCAGCGCCCATAGCGCACAAATTCGTCTGGCCACGACGAGCCCCGAAAGTCAACCTTCTTCTTCCCAGGCAGGAACTCGACTAACTGCCTTTTTTTTCAAATCCCCAAAATTCTCCGCGCATGCTTCTGGTGCATGACGTCATTCACATACCGCGGTCACATTTTCTCTCTGGGGTTTCTATTGTGACATCTCTGAATGACACGTCCGCTCCGCACGCGCGTTAACACCTGCGCTCATGTTTGCACCTAACTACCCCTTGCGCTAAGCGAAAGATTCTCAGCCTAACTAAACCGAAAGGCAAGATATATAAAACTAAATCCCTCGGCTATTATATTACACTTCCACTAGAGATAATGCTAAACTGAAATACAGTTGATAGGCTACTATCAATGTTTTTTCTTCAAAATAAATACGCATATGATAGTGAAATAAGTGAATTAGTATAAAATGTAGTAAAGTTGTCTCCCTTTAATCGAGGGTGATCCGAAGGCTCCCTTTTCAATAACTACTACACCAAGGTGAAGGGGAGGGCGCTACTCCTTTGCCTGGATTGCTCCACTTTAACCTTGATACATACCTTATATTGCTGAGTGTTAAGCAAGGAAGTATCAAGTACCATTTTTAAAGTCTTTGGTATGACACAACCTGGGATTGAACCCCGGTCTCCCGGACCATTTGTTTGAAATTCCTCTTTTTAGATTTTACTAACGTCCATAGGTTTTTTTCTTCAGTAATCTACTATGGTTCTTTTTTATAGATGTGGCTCAAGATTGTATGAATAGGTCACTCAGTGAGACTGTAACTCGTGAAAGTTTTCTAGTTTAGCTTGCTAACTATTACATCACCCAAAGTGCTTTAAGGTTTCTTTGTTTAATGGCATATCAAGCTTCGTTGGTTATCTAATGCCTAAGCCGTTCTTATGGAAGAACGGTACTGGTACTATTTAATCGAAAGCTGGGGTATAAGAGGGTTCATATATTTTCCAATGGAATTTGTCTAAAAGTGAACGTAATGGCCTACCTGAAGTTCAGCCTTCCTAATTACTTAGATATCAAGGATGTTGACAACTAGGTCATGGGAACGCCCCTAACGTTCTTACTATGAATCTTATATATTAGGATGAATAGGTTCACGAAGAGATTTGTATTTTTTAAAAGATTTATTTATTTATTTCGTTCATATATACGTATGTGTTTCCAGCTTATTGCTTTCGTCAGAGAAAATATATGCACAAGGCCTTGTGAATAGGATGCTCAATGAGACATGAACTCACTCGTGTTTGAAGTTGATTATCAGTTTATATAGAGGTCACTCCTTTCTTTTCTTTGCTCCGAGGGTGTCTGCCTTTGTCTGTTCACCCCAATTGATCTTTGATATTTGATATGTTTTTCTAAGTCTCATTATTTTTAGCGAAGGAGAAATTACCAAATTTTAGGAAAATGTCACGAAAATTGTTCTATCGTTTATGTTCAGCCTCACCAGCTTTTGGCAGCAACATGGGGAAAAGTTTTGTTTTTTTTTGTTTTGTTTTTTTTCTTTAAAACCATGACACACATAGTCCTTTATCTATTTTAAAGAATTAGGACCACACCTAGGTTAAAGACTGTTTCAACTTAGACTAGGGAAAGTTTGAGTTGTTTCTCAAAGAAAAGAAAGCCTTTTTCGGTTTTCTTGGTTGGTTAGGTTTTATGGCATATCAATCTTTGTAGGTTATCTAATGCCAAATCCATTTTTATACAAATAATCAGTTCTATTACAAACAAATCAGTTTCGCGTAAGTACAGTTTCATTGTCGAAAACATTTCTATTTCAAGATATTCAGTTCAGTATGAGTATAGATTTTGTTTACACACAGTTAAATGTCAAAACAGTTCCATTTCAAACAATTCCTTTTGGCGTAAGTACAGTTTCAATGTAAAAACAGTTCTATTTCAAGTAATTCCGTTTAGCATAAGTATGCAGTTTAGCTCTATTTGATCCATTGATAGGATCCTGTCTGGTGCTACCACTCGGAGCCAGAGTGAACCTGGGAGTAATGGCAATGAACGGGTACTCAGGATTCCCCGAAGCTCCAGCATTACTGGAACCTAATCATCAGATTGTTTAGTGTTATATCCTGGACACTCGTTGCAGGGGCGGTATTGCCCCTCTGCAGAGAAGCAGTCGGTGTATTCTACAGCCCCAGCCGACTGGGCAAGTCTTTTTTAGTACTCTGCATATTTTTAGTGTACCATAGCCTTTGGCGTTTTAATTCTATGACCATATCCACTTATAATCATATCATGAAGGTGCCCGTGGTGTAATGGTTATCGTCGCAGGATATGGACACGGCGACACGAGTTCAAATCCTGGACCTGACTGATTGCATTTCACATAGCACTAATACCCTTGGGAAAGGTATGAATCCAATTATTCTCCCTCCAGCTATGGGTAAATAGTAGGGCAGACTAGGTTCTTCAGCCTTGGTTAGGCAACTAGTCTAGGAGAAGGAAAACTCTGAATTCAAACCTGTTAAACTCCGCTTAAAAAATTGACCTTGTGTCATATCCTGCCCGAGCGGAGGGGTTGGGTAAATATGATAATCATATCATGAGACCAAAATTTTAAAAAAGGGATACTCCTAGGATTAGAGCCCTTGAAATTAATCCTAAATTTTAAAATGATGAATTTGATTAAATAGAAAATTACTTTACATACTTTTAATATCGTGGTGTAATGGTTAAAGCGATGGGCTGCGGAATCGTAGTAAGCGAGTTCGTACTCCAGTCGCGCAGTTATGTTCACTTTCGGGCAAATACCCTTGGGAAAGGTATGAACCCCTTTATCCTCCCAGGTTAAATAGTACCACAACTGTTCTTCTAGGGAGATGGCTTTGGCATTTAATAACCCACAAAGTTTGATATGCCATTAAACAAAGAAACCAAACCGAACTAAGGGCTACCGTAAGCTTTTAAAAAATCACGTAAACAAAATATTTTTCCAAACATTTTTAATAACAATTTTTCCAGTAATCATCATCATCATCATGTTGTGCCGCCAGCACAGATATCCCTGGCTATCTCACGCCACTCCTCTCTATCCTTGATCGCTTCTGGCAGGTCTTCAGGGCTACATCCCGTATCCTCACAGAGTTGCTGTATGTATGTTCGAGCTGGCCGTCCTCCTTTTGTTCGACCATATGAGGGGGGGGCCATAGGAGTATATCACTTATGAGCTCGTCCCTGTTTCTCCAGCAGTGTCCTGCATGCCTGGTCCGTCAAACTTTGATAGTTTTTTTGATGGGAGGCAAGTGGCCGTACAGTTAGTGCTTTGTGGGGTGTTGCCTCCATGATTTAATATCAAATAGATATATTATTTTACCCAATAATTCAACTCCACACATTATTGAAAAAACTTATAAAAACAACCTTGGTATCTAGATAGTAACAAACCTTTCTAAAACAATTAGAGACAAAATAATTACATTATTCATATCAAATTTAAAGCAGTCGTACATTCGATCGCGTGTGATGGATGTGATAAAACCTATTTTGGTGAGATTTCAAGATCGATCAAAAAAGTATTTATGGACGGATTAAATATTTCTGAAACAGTGAAACAAAATTTAGAAACCAAATATAGGTTTAATTTTTTAAGATTGTTGAATGTTGTAATATTTCTAATTATTAAACTTCGAAAGGCCTGGCATATTTTTGGGGTGGGTAGAAATTTTTTAAATCCTTTTCTAAACTAGATACATAGATATCATTCTTAATCGTTTTTTTTTAATTCTCATCAGGGTTTATTATTTCTTTAAAAATCTACAGCTCTTAAAAAGTTCGGATTAATAATCTCATCTTTATTGTTGTGTTCTCAACGTCCTGGCCGATATGAACTTCAGTCTTCTTCAGGTATTTCGTGTCGAACTCTGAAGCCTTCACAGAATCTCGAACTGATTACTTTATTCAATCCACCGGGGTAGACTGTTCCAAATCTATTACCCATAACCGGGGACAAGTATTAAGTATGTATTCTTTGTTGTTCCTACCTTTTGTTGGGATTGAACCTGCAACCTTCAGATAATTCCACTCAGGTGCACTTTCCATCCAAATGTCTTATCCACAGCACCATATGTCTTTGCTGAATATTTTTTGTGATGAAAATTATCCAGCTTCATCTCAGAAATTGAGACAAATAACCTACAACAAATATGTTACATTTTGATGGTTGGTTGGTTGGTTTTTATGGCATATCAACCTTTTTAGGTTATTTAATGCCAAATCCATTTTATGCACATAGTCAATTCGATTTCAAGCAATTCAGTTTAGCATGAGCACACAGTTTAATTGTCAAAAACATTTCTATTTCAAGCTATTCAGTTTATTTAAAACAGCTCTAATTCAGCATAGTATAAGTATAGTTTTTTTTTACACACAGTTAAATGTCAAAACAGTTCCATTTCAAACAATTCAGTTTCGCATAAGCACGCAGTTTAAATGTAAGTAAACAGTTTGTCAAAAACATTTCTATTTCAAGCATTCAGTTTAGAAAGAAAGTCCTAATTCAAACAATTCAGTTTAGCATAAGTATGCAGTTATTTCTATTTAACCCATAGACAGGGCCCTATCAGGTGCTACCACTCCGGGCCAGAGTGGACCAGGGAGCAATGGAAATGAAAGGGCACTCCCAAAATTTCAGCATCACTGGAACCTCACCATCAGATTGTTTAGTGTCATATCTTGGACTCTCATTGGGGGGTCCTAACCCTCTGCTGAGTTGCAATCGGTGTATTCTACAGCCCCAGCCGACTGGGCAATTACATTTTGAAAAATGTTTTTTTTTTAAATTACAAAGAGTGTCACATACATTTTGAAAGATCGTTATTAACAGTAAGAAACAGAAATCTATGAATTTCTTTCTTTTTTTTTTTTTTTTCTTTTCAAATTAATTTCCGTTTCATTTTTCTTATTCGAAAATTTTTAAATGAGATATAACATGACCCTGAAGATGGTTAAAAATGGAATATATATATACCTTTTAAGAAAAACAAAAACCGGTCACGTTATGATTATAAATTTATTTCCATCCTGTTATGGGTATTGATATGAATCAATAACACCAAAAATAACAGGACTTCTTCTGATCTAATGGATAAAATAACAAATAAAATGAAATAAAATAAGGTAATTATTTCATCCATTAGATCTGAAGAGGTCCTGTTATTTTTCTTGTTATTGATTCATCTCAATACCCATAACAGGATGGAAATAAATTTATTATCCTAATGTGACCGGTTATTGTTTTTCTTTAAGGAATTATTGCTTTGTGATGTCAGTTACATTGAGCTCTTTACCGGGAAAATTTAAATGTTCAAAGTTGAATTATTTTTTTGTCCTGACGGAATTATTCTCGACTCCGGTTTAACTGGACTGAATAATACAAATATATATATATATATATATATATATATATATATATATATATGCAGGACACTGCTGGAGAAGCAGAGATGAACTCATAAGAGATGTACTCTTATGGATCCCCACACATGGCCGCGCAAAAGCAGGACGACCAGCTCGAACGTACATTCAGCAGCTATGTGAGGATACAGGATGTTGTCCTGAAGACCTACCTAGGGCGATGAACGATAGGGAGGAGTGGCGAGAGAGGGTCAGGGATATCCGTGCTACCAGCGCGATATGATGATGATGATGATGATATATATAAGCTGAGTTCCCGCTGACAAGGTGCAAACTAATTTGGTAACGAAACTGAAGATATTTAAGTGGCTTTAAGTAACCAATATCATCGATCAATTAAATCAAAATACGAGCTAAAGGCAATATGTATTTCTGGATTTGATACCCGTGTTTTAGAAGATTTTACGATATTAACCCCTTATCTCTTGTAATCTTCAGTGTCGAATGTACTCTTAAACCAGGGTTACAAGCTGAAAACCTTATTATTGATTTGTTCACCCATCCGAGGAAACAAGTCTATTTTATCATTGTAAGCGAATGGGTAAATTATTTTAAAAGAAACACCCGCAGCCATAAAAAAAGACGAGTTCACAAAGTTCTACATCACGTCCGGTAGTCGTGGTTGAATGTTCTGTGAATCTAAATAAAGGACTATGGCCACCTCGATTCACCTCTCTTTTGGTGGCTGGGGTACGAGGAGACGAGAGATTAATGTACGGAGAGCAAATGAGCCACCGAAAGATACGGGAAGAGTCGATTTCTGTTTGAATGAAGAAGCTGCGCCACACTTTATGTCTATCATCCATTTACACCTATTTCTACGACCCTCAGGAAGGCGGGGTTAGTGTAACGGTCGTCTTCTATCTCTCTCTCTCTCTCTCTCTCTCTCTCTCTCTCTCTCTCTCTCTCATATTCGTTTTGTCTTTTCTGGTTTAAATGAGGAAAGATTAAAAAGAAGGTATCATTTTTCTCAATGAAGAATGATCCCCACCAAGTGTTCTAATTATGAGAATAAACTCTCTCTCACCCCTACACCTCGGTGTAGTAGCTATTGAAAAGGGGGCCCTTGGGTCGCCCTCGACTACAGTCGCCAAATATTGGCAAATTAAAAACATATATGATGCTAATGTGTCTCTTTGCAAGACTCCAGTGACAATGTCGGCTAGAGATCTTATAAAAGAAAATGGGTTTACATTAAAAATGAAAATAAGTATATGGTATTCCGTAGAAAATATGACAGACGCAGACTACGCAGATGAACTTACACTTCCTGCAAATACATCTGCCTAAGCTGAATCCCTATTGCATAGGTTCGAGTAAAAGGCAGGAGGCAATGGCCTCTATGTTAACACAAATAAAACAGAGTTTATGACTCATCTCTTCCTTAAGTGTCAAGCCTCTGAAATAAGTAAACTAGTTCACAAACCTCGGTAGCTATATCTCATCTACGGAAATTATTGTCAGCATACGCGACACGAAAGGGTGGACTCCTATCGATTAGTTATCGATCGTATGGAAATTTGATATTTCCAATAAAATAAAACGGGATTTCTTTTAAGCTGTGACTGTATGTATGCATCGCCTTAACGCTACAAAACCAATGAAGAAAAGATGGATGGAAACGACACAAGATTCCTATATATCCGATCGTGAAACTACTGTACTTGAGTTTGGGAAATCTGAAGTACCCTTTCATTACCATTTTAGGGAACGAATAAAAAAATTTAAAATAAAAAATAAATAAATAAATAAATAAAAAGAAAATTATTAAATTTGCAGAAACTCCCAGAAGTACCTGACAGGAAAAAGGGATGACGCGTGCGTAAAAGAGAAAAGTCATCCTCTTGACAAAGGGGACAATATTATCTCTCTCTTTCAGGAAGTGACCAGCGGATTGATAATTTCGTGCTGGTGTGTCTGGGCACCACGCATACATCTTTGGACGTAGCGTCGGTTAGTCCCTTCACCCAGTAGCAACTCTGTCTCTATCTATATACAAGACCCACAAATGAACTATAGATTAACTTTTACCGGACTTTGACAAACTTCCAAAAGAAAACTAACCCTTATGGAAGCCCGAAATACCAAATGAGGACAAATACATACATGAAACGAATTCATGTATTTTTGACACCTTAAACTGGGGGATTCAACCATTTCAATGTATTCAGGAAAAACTCCCTCATCCACGGAATGGTTGTTGAACCCAGTAAATAAAGGAAAGTATAAAAGATACGTCTTCGTCTCTTATCTATTTCTATCTTTTCTTTTTGTATAATTCTTTTGGGACTTTCTTTGGGCAAGGCATTCCGCCGGCCAGTCAACGTGGGGTAAAATAAAATAACTCAAAATATGGAGTCAGATATCTAATAATAACACTGCCAACGAAATACCAACATTATCTTAGCCCCACACTATTATTCCCATGTCCACTCTGAAATTCTTTTTATTTTTCCTGTTAGCACAGATTCACCTGCGCGGCAGTTTCACGCGGTCTAATGGGTAGCAAGCAGATTAACAAACCAGTATGTGAGTTCCATTCTCACTGGTTGCTCCATACTTATGGTCTTATGTCAAAACTTAAGATAAGTTTAGTAAATAATCTTGACTGTCGTCTCAATGTTGAGTTATCATTTTCCTCTATAAGTTGTCTTTATCTAAATTTTGAATTTTAAAATGAAAAATATTAAAGGGTTCAGTCTTTTAGCATCTCTTTCTCATCACAAGTCTTATTCCACCTAATGACACAGCAAATTCTTGTGGCAAGTGGAAGATAATAAAACACTAATTATGTTCGTTATCATAAACAAACACCACTTATGCTAAACTGAATTGTTTGAAATAGAACTGTTATTATTAGTGTTAGATAGAAATTCTTGAAACTATTTAACCGTGTCCAAAGAAATGAGCTATAACAATTAATTAAAAAATAAAATTACCCACAAACTAGTTGCTTACAACTGGGGTGTGTACATATATATATATATATATATATATATATATATATACTTCGTATTAAATAACTTACAAGGGTTGATATGCCATAAAAAAAAACAACAAACCTTGGCCCAGTCGGCTGGGATTGAAGAATACACCGACTGAATCTGTGAAGAGGGACAAGACTCCCCCCGCCCCAATGAGTGTCCTGTATATGACCCAAAACAATCTAATGGCGCGGCTTCAGTAATGCTGGAACTTTGGGGAAGATAGACTATCCCTTCTAGCTCGGAGTGGTAGTACATGATAGGGTCTTATCTAGGAGTCAAATAGAACTAAACTGTATACTTATGAATAACTAAATTTGAAATAGAAATATTTATTAGTATACAAAATGGATTTGACATTAAATAACCTACAATGGTTGATATGCCAGAAAACCCAACCAAACCAAATCCTATAAACGTAATATATGTGTATAAAGAGAATTTGATATGAAATAACCTACAATGGTTGATATGCCATAAAACCCAACCAAACCAAATCATATATATTTAATATATATATGTATAAAGAGGATTTGACATTAAATAACCTACAATGGTTGATATGCCATAAAACCCAACCAAACCAAATCATATATATTTAATATATATGTATAAAAAGGATTTGCCATTAAATAACCTACAAGGGTTGATATGCAATAAAACCAAACCAAACCAAATAATATATATTTAATATATATGTATAAAGAGGATTTGCCATTAAATAACCTAAAATGGTTGATATGCCATAAAAGTCAACCAAACCAAATCATATATTTAATATATATGTATAAAGAGGATTTGCCATTAAATAACCTACAAAGGTTGATATGCAATAAAACCAAACCAAACCAAACCAAATAATATATATTTAATACATATGTATAAAGTTGATTTGGCATTAAATAACCTACAATGGTTGATATGCCAGAAAATCCAACCAAACCAAATCATATATATTTAATATATATGTATAAAGAGGATTTGCCATTAAATAACCTACAAGGGTTGATATGCAATAAAACCAAACCAAACCAAATTCTATATATTTAATATATATGTATAAAGAGGATTTGGCATTAAATAACCTACAAGGGTTGATATGCCATAAAACCCAACCAAACCAAATCTTTTATATCTTATGTAAATATATTTAAAGAGGATTTGGCATTAAATAACCTACAATGGTTGACATGCCATAAATCCCAACCAAACCAAATCATATATATTTGATATATATGTATAAGGAGGATTTGGTATTAAATAACCTACAACGGTTGATATGCCATAAAACCAAACCAAAAGTGTTTTGACATCTAAACTTTGTACGTATGCTAAACTGAACTGTTTAAAATAGAACTGTTTTGACATTTAACTGTGACTGGTGTTGAATTGAATTGTTAGTGATACATAGTAATACAATACTTGGAACCATTTAAGTTTGTTGAGTAAACTGAATAGCTAGAAATAGAACTGTTTTTGGCATTTAAACTGTGTTCTTACGCTAAACTGAATTGTTTGAAATCGAACTATTTATATGCATAAAAATGGATTTGGCGTTAAATAACCTACAAAGGTTGATGTGCCATAAAACTAAACCAAACCATCAAACCTGAACTCATGAACAATTATTTAAGGTATTACTAGATGTATCGGTTATTATTGTTGGTATTGGAATCTGCGATCCGAGTTCAAATCCTGGTCCAAACTGTCTCTGTTTCATTTCACGCTATTACCCTAGCGAAAGGCTTGAACCCAACTGTACTCCTGCAACTATGGTAACTTATAGAGTAGACCGAGTTCTTTAGCCTTTTTAAAACAACTTGTCGAGGAGAAAGAAAACTGAAATCAAACCAGCTGTACTCCGCTTAAAAACTGACCTTTTGTCACCTCCTGCTCGTGGCAGAGGGGTTGAGTAAATGAGTACTTTTACGGTCCTCAGAAAATGAGCAGTGAAAATGAAAAATTACTGGTCGTAGCACTTGAGACGAATTGAGTGTGTGTTTCTCCTTCATCCGACAATTAACAATCACTGATACAGCAGTCGTTGCAGTTTCCGCAATACTATTCAAGATCGGTAGGTAGGAAATTAAATCTTCAGTCAAGAGATAGAATGGACGAACCTTCAGTCTTTTTTTTTTTTTTTAAATAGGGTTGAGTAGAATAACGGGTAGATAACGGTATTTTGTAAAAAACAGTCAGCAACTTGATCCACCCTCTTAATTTAACTTGTTCATCCCACCCAGATCGCAGAGAGAAAAAAACTTGGATTTGTTAAAAAAAGAAAAAAGTAATATGGCGTCGGTCTGTCTGAGTGACGCCATTACTAAAATTTCTGTCTTGTGTTCGTTGTAAGATGGTAACGACAGAGAGAAATGATTGGCGAACGCTGAGAGTCGCGTCAAAATGGTTCGGAAACAAAAAAATTTAGATCTTCTGTAAAACTATTGTATATTTTTCTATCCTCTTTTTTTTTTTTTTCACCCATTTCTTTTTCTATAATTCGTTCTCACTTTTTTACTCTCTCTCTCTCTCTCTCTCTCTCTCTCTCTCTCTCTCTCTTGTTCTCATCTTTCCTCTCCTAACTTTATTAATAAATCACTTTTACCTTTCTCTCTCCTTTCCTTCTCTCTCTCTCTCTCTCTCTCTGCTACTTTGCTTCTCTCTCATTTATTTTCTCTTCCCTATTTTTGCTTAATCTCTTTTTCTCTCTCTCCCGTTTCTTTCACTAAATTTCTCTTACGCTCACATAGAGATAGGTCTCTTTTTATTTCCCCACCCCATTATTTCTTCTTTCTTATATTTCCTTGGGTCTCTCCGACTTACTCTTCTTTACCTTCTTACTTCGTCTTTCACTTTTTGTTCTCTCTCTTTCTCTCTCTCTCTCTCTCTAATATCTCTCTTTCTCTAATATTTCTTTCTCTCTCTCTCTCTCTCTCTCTCTCTATCTAATATTTCTTTTTCTCTCTCTCACTCTCTCTCTATCTAATATTTCTTTTTTTCTCTCTTTCTTTCTCTCTCTCTCTCTCTCTAATATTTCTTTTTTATCTGTCTTTCTCTCTCTCTCTGTCTCTCTATTTCTTTTTTTATCTCTCTTTCTCTCTCTCATATTTCTTTTTTATCTCTCTTTCTCTCTCTCTCTCTCATATTTCTTTTTATCTCTCTTTCTCTCTCTCGCATATTTCTTTTTTTTATCTCTCTCTCTCTCTCTCTCTCATATTTCTTTTTTCATCTCTCTTTCTCTCTCTCTAATATTTCTTTTTTATCTCTCTTTCTCTCATATTTCTTTTTATCTCTCTTTCTCTCTCTCTCTCTTTCTCTCTCTCATATTTCTTTTTTTATCTCTCTTTCTCTCTCTCTCTCTCTCTAATATTTCTTTTTTCTCTCTCTTTCTCTCTCTCCTCCTTTTATTGACATCCGTCTCACTTAGTTACTCTTTCATCCCCCTCTCTCACTATATTTTCACTTTCTTTTTCTCTAATACTCCATTTCTAATTCTCTCTCTCTCTCTCTCTCTCTCTCTCATTTTTTATTTGGTTTTACTCTTTTTCTCCTTTATTTTCTCTTTTTTTCCCCTCCCTCATTACAATATCTTTCTTTCTTCCTCTCTCGCTCTCACGTCTCATTTTCTGTCTATCATACACGCATACAATATTTCTTTTTTTTTTTCTTCCGTATCCCATTCCTCTCTCTCTCTCTCTCTCTCCCTCCCATGTATTCTTTTCTCTTTTTTTCCTTTGTTGATGCACGCTGTGGCCGGTTAAAAGAGAAGAAACGCTCACTAACACAATTTTCGACATTCCTTGGCGCTATTTCCCGCCTTTTCACCGCCGAATAGAAAGAGGAGACGCCATATTGTGTTTTCTTTCAACAAACGCGCCCATACACTGCTCAAATTTTCGGCATTTTTTTCTCTGTTTTGTGTTAAGGGTGTGTGTGTTGTTTGTGTCTCTTCCTTCTAAATACCGTAAATTGTACGTGGAATTCTTTGGCGTTTGCACGCGTCTCTAGCAATGCATGGAACTGATCTGTGACTTGTATGCAACTCCTGTTCAAAACACTTTGATCCGGCTCCGACATTTTCTTTAGTTTTTATTGTTATTCTCCTTAACGCCTTTTTCTTCTTCCTTCTTTTTTCTTTTGTCTCTTTTTTCCTCTCTTTAGCCTTTTATTTCTACCTTTTAATTCATTCGTTTATCTACAGCTGCCTGCCTTTTATTTTTCTTGGGAGTGTTATAGTCTTTTGTAGATAGTCTTTTCTTTTTTTCCATATTCTTTTCCGAAGATGTTTCTTTACCATTTTCTGGATTTTGTTCCTCTAAATGATTTAATTCTCTTTTCTAGATCCTTTCGTTCATTTTTCTTTCTTTTATTTCGTTCTTACCTTTTTTGTTCTTTTTTCTTTTTGTTCCTTTTTTCTTTATTTTTTTCTTTGGTTTCCTTTCTTTTGTTCTTTTTCTTTTTTCTGTTTTTTTTTCTTTTTTCTTTCGGCATTATTTTTGTATTCTTTTCTTTCTTTCTTTTTGTATTCTTTTCTTCTTTCCTTCTGTTTTTTTTTTTTTTGTTGTTCTTTTCTTCTTTCTTTCTGTTTTTTGTTCTTTTTTTTCTGTTTTTTGTTTTTTTTTTCTTTTCTTCTTTCTTTTTGTTTTTTGTTTTCTTTTCTTCTTTCTTTGTTTTTGGTTTTTGTTTTGTTTTCTTCTTTCTTTCTGGTTTTTTTTGTTTTGTTTTGTTTTTTTTCTTTCTGTTTTTTTTATTTCTTTCTGCTGTTTCTTTCTTTTTGCTTTTTATTTCTTTCTTTTCCTTTCTTTTCATTTTTCTTTCTTTTCCTTTTTTGTTTCTTTTTATTTGTTCCTTTTTCTTTTTTTTTCTTTTTGTTCCTTTCTTTCGTTCCATTTTTATTCTTTTGTTTTTTTTTTTGTTTAATATTCTGATATATTTTTCTTATATTTTCTTCCTTTGCTTCTTTTTCATTCTTTTTTTGTTCCTTTTTCTGATGATCCTTTTCTTCTCCAATATTAGTCGAATTATAGTAAGACTAAAAGATCTACCCAACCTTGCCCGGGGAAAAAAAGAATATCTCAAAGACAGTTTGTTGACCATCTAGAATACAAGAGTTTTGAAAGATTTTCTTCTTGTTTCAATTTTAGACAGCCAGACTTGTGAGTTCGATTCCCACTGACAGCCCTCTTAGTTCTGGCTTTGAACCAAACTATGCACGAGCTAGTCTAGCAAACTATAGTTAGTGAGTTCAATTCTCACTTGGAGACCCATATTTTATGCTAAATTAATCTATGTTCAGTAAATTTTTTTTCTTCTACAATTTTTTTCTTTTTCAGTCTGTATTATGGAGGAATGGCTGTTGTAAGTCTCTCTCTCTCTCTCTCTCTCTCATATGTATGTAACCTGTTATTATCTGTCTGTTTCTCTCAGTATTCATCTCTTTCTCATATGTATGTAACTTGTTTTTATATAAGTAAATATACGTGTCTATATCTGTCAATATCCATTCTCTCTCTCTCTCTCTCCCTCTCTCTCTCTGTCTATTCATAGAATACGTATTTGAAACTGTATTTGCTGCCGAGGTGTAAGATTCTCCAAATAAACGAGGTATCCTGCACATCACTCTAAACTGCATCGGATGGTGAGGTTCCAGTTCTTGAGTTCTGGGGTGTGTATAATACTCCTTCATTACCATAACACTCTCTTTCTTTCTCTCTCTCCTTCTCTCTCACTCATATATAAAAGTCTGTTCTTATATATCTATCAATCGGCCAGCAATTTATTCTCTACCACCATTCGACGAATCACAATCCAAAACCACCATTTCTTCGACAGTCCTTGTGGTGAGGTCACGCATTCCTGTGCCTTAGTCTCGATTTCAATGCCGCTTTTATGAATCCAATTTGAAGAAATTGTTCATTTTAAGGCATAGATTATTGTCGAGTACCATTCTTTACATCTGTTCCTCCAGAAGTCATAAATCGTGGACAAAGAATACGAAAAAGAACGTGATGTGAATCATCTCGAATTATAAAGAAATATTCCTACACAAAAACAAAACGTATTAGAATCAAATAACAAGTCTTTCCATCAGTTCAACACTTCGCTTTGATGTCTTCAATAAATATTATTTATAAATAAACGTCATGCAATATGTTATAAACCAATAGTGCATTTTTAACCAATCAAACTGCTCGATTATTTTTTAACCAAACATTCCGAATCTTTTGAATATATTTTTAAAACACTTTAGAAAGATCATTGGTTCATTCCTTTGGTATATTTATGGCGGGTGGGAGGAAGGAAGTTCCATCATTTTTATCCTCACATCAAAAAAAAAAAATTGTTAACTTTTTTTTTTTTTTTTTTTTTTTTTTTTAAGTAACTTGTTGAGTTTCGCGAACTTCAAAAGGAAATTTTGTTTCCGTTTACTTGTTGCAAAACAATCTTTGCAGTTTTCAAATCATTGGTAAGCGTGCTAAAAAAATTATTTGAAATTCATTTTCGCGTAGACGATCCCTATTTTGTTTGAGTAGATTAAAATCATCTGGAGTGTGTGTATGGGCATATATATAATATATATATATATATATATATATATATATACATACATACACACACACACACACACACACACACACATATATATATATATATATATATATATATACGAGGATCATTAAATAAGTTTCCAGACTTTTTTTCGTATGGGCACTTTTATTGATAGTACATACATGAAACTCTAGTCCCCTTCGAAGTAATTTCCTCCAGCTGCAATGCACTTGTTGTACCCTTCCAACAACTTCTAGAAGGCCCCATGGAAGTACTGTTGTGTCAGCGTGTCAATGACCTTCGTCACAGCCTCTTTCATCTCCTCAATCGTCTTATAACGACTGCCTCTGAGGTTAGGGAATAACCAAAAGTCACTGGGAGCAAGGTCTGGACTATTGGGAGGCTGACGAACAGTCTTGATGCCTATCTTGCTCAAATAGTCTGTGACAAGGATGGAGTTGTGGACTGATGCATTGTCTTGGTGGAAATGCCACTGACTCGATTTGAAGAGTCTGACCTCTTCCGGCGGAATCTCTTCCTGAACTCCCTTAAAACCTCAACATAGTAACCTAACCCTTTGGCCAATCGACTCTGGTGTATTGACTTCCTTATTCCTCCCACACCTCTCATTATCCTTCACAGACTCCCTGCCTTCCTTGAATCTCTTATGCCACTCAAAAACTGATGCTCGATTCATGCAAGATGGTCGAAAAGCAGTCTGAAGCACTCCATATGTTTCTGTGGCCTTTTTCCCAAGTTTAAAACAGAATTTTCTTGCATATCGTTCTTCCTCACGTCCAGATTGCATTTTTGAAATTCCCCAGCTGTGACTATCAGGCTTTAGTAGGGTGTATTCCAAGTCCTTCTGTAGCTGTTCATTTGAATCTGAAATCATAAAAATTGGTCAGTCATGTTATAAGATGTATAGCAATAACATACTGAATTTTCAAGAGTCTCCGACAATTTTAAATGCCCATACGAAAAAAGTCTGGAAACTTATCGTATGCACCTCGTATATATATATATATATATATATATATACATTTGTTTGTAACAGTACACAATTTTAATTTTGAATATACATTCAGTGTTGGCTGATTTTGTGAAACTTTGTTTAAACAAAGTCAAATAATGAGAAGGTTGATAAATAGATTGCTTAAATATGCTTAAAGGAGGGAGGATAAAAATGAAAAAGAGGGTATGGAAACAAATAACAGGAGAGAGGAGGAAAAAAAGTTGAAGAAGTAAAGGTGGTCTAAATTGACAAAATGAGTAAAAGGTTCCTGCATATTTTTTTTTTTTTTTGTTTTTGCTTTACTTTTTTGCTGTATTTTTTTTTAATTCACAAAGTTTCCGATATATGACACTAAACTACATCCGCTGATGAGGCTCCAGTTCCAGTGTTCTGAGAAGGTGGGAATCACCGCTTTGTGGCCATTACTCTGTCTACATTAACCCTGTGGTTTGAGATGGTACTAAAAATTATTTTGATGTACAAAGCAACCGTGATTGATACGGTTCACTATCATTTTAAACAGGTGGACACTTGATGTTTACAGGTGTTTGAAGTGTTTACCTATTTTAAATAGTTGAACTTAATTAATACATAGGCTGTCTATGCTTTCGTTAGCCGCGTGTCGATGTTCTTTTCGGTTGATAAGACGCTGCTTCCTAGGTAGGTGAATTTGTCTACTAGTTTCAGAGGGGTTCCGTCTAGTGTGGTGACGTCGCCTGTTTGATTATAGCACATCGACACGCGGCTAACGAAGGCATGGACAACTATCAATAGGCTATCGATCAAATGGAAATCAGACCTGACCGATAAAATGAAACGCAGTTTCTTCAAGGCAGCGGTTGTATCGATACTGCTGTATGGATGCACTACTTGGACGCTAACTAAACGGCTGGAGAAGAAGCTAGACGGCAATTACACAAGAATGCTGCAATCAATATTAAACAAGTCCTGGTGGCAACACCCAACAAGGCACCAACTATACGGCCACCTGCCTTCCATCACGAAAACTATCCAAGTTAGACGAACCAGACATGCAAGACACTGATGGAGAAGCAAGGATGAGCTCATAAGTGATGTACTCCTATGGACCCCCGCATTTGGCCGGGCAAAAGCAGGACGACCAGCTCGAACATACATTCAGCAGCTATGTGAGGATACGGGATGTAGCCCAGAAGACCTGTCAGACGCGATGAACGATAGGGAGAAGTGGCGAGAGAGGGTCAGGGATATCCGTGTTAACAGTACGACATGATGATGAATACATCGGCTCGTAAACATTGGTATTGCAACAGAATATGATTTTTTTAACTGTTTAAAATGACTGAACAGTATCAATACATTAATCTTAAACGTTGATGTAGAACTAAGTATGAAGTGTTTATCTGTTTAAAAGAATTTTGAACTTTATTAATATTGGCTCATAATGTTTTGATATTACAAATAATTCTGAAATTTGAAATATTTGTTAAGATACATTTTCACCATCGATAGTTGAGCCCAATTTCTATGAAACCATTTTCTGCATGAAATAACCCTATAAGGTTTGAAATGCCGCAAAACCAACCAACTAACCGTTTAAATATGAATAAAAAATTTTTAGAGTTAAATGCCAATATTTCAGCCACTTTATGGAATCATAAGATGCCATCACAGCAAAAATGATTTACCTACTTATTGAACGTTTGTCAAGATGGAAGATTTGTTCTTAAAAATCAATACCAGCGAAAAAAAAATCTAATGCATTTAACCTAAGATAACGAGAAAACCTATCATGAATGAGCTAGGGAAATTTTCTTGTCTTTTGGGGGGCTTTTTTTTTCAGTCATTTGTTTAATTTGAATGGCACCAATAAAAGTTCCAGCGTCATCACCTTGGCTAATGTAGATTCTTGATTAGTCACTGAATATCACTTTCATCTAATTGTCCACACACCATTGTCATTTCTCTTTAGCTAACTTTAACTTCATTTTCTTCTGTTTTTGTGTTGTGTTCCGGGTTTCTCTTGTCTTTTCTCGATGTTAATCCCATTTTATTCAGTCATAAGTATTGACTTCTTTATTGATCCGTTTATTTTTCTTTATATTTTATATTTTCCCGACATATTGCTTTAAGTTTTCGATCTTGACCTTTCACTTCTTTCATGGTCTTTGAGTATGTTTTCCTTTTTTAACCACTTCGTTTATTTTATATTTGCTCCAAATTTTAGACACAACTGACTGGGAACAACCAATATGTTTCATCACACTCTACTGGGGTGTCCTCGTGGTGTAATGGTTAAAGCGATGAACTGCGGAATCGTAGTACGTGAGTTCGTACTCCAGTCGCGCTATTACGTTCACTTTCGGGCAAATACCCTTGGGAAAGGTATGAACCCCCTTATTCTCTCTCCAGCTATGGGTAAATAGTAGGACGGACTAGGTTCTTCAGCCTTGGTGAGGCAACTAGTCTAGGAGAAGGAAAACTCTGAATTCAAACCTGTTAAACTCCGCTTAAAAATTGACCTTGTGTCATATCCTGCCCGAGCGGAGGGGTTGGTAAATAGTATCACACTCTACTGAGAATTGCCTTCTTGGATGAGTTTTGTGATGTTTTTTATTGGTATGCTTAATTGCTTGTTAAAGTTTGCAATAATTCTTTTAACCGCTGATCAATTTGAATATCTAAATTTCTGCTAGTATTGTTGTATATTGACCTACGACCCGGTCGGGCAGTCAAAATAGGAAATGCACCTTTGTAAATAACAGGTGCATCCGGTCGATCAGGATATTATAACCTTGACCGTGAATGGGTTGAATGAATACAATTTTTGACGCCCACAAGAAGGTGGACGTTGAACTATTATATAACTCGGTGAAGACAGGAAGTCAGTTAGTTTGGAGACCAGACCCGTTGGTGACAAGATGCGGTAGAGAAAGCCAGCACCTAGCAGAGTGGGCCCCCAGGCCCCCGGTTGAGCAGCCAGGAGAACGGGAAAGAAACGCAGTTATGGCCAATAGAGTGAGGGTCAATATGTTGCAGTTCTGTTCGGTCTCCAACTCCCTCTCACGCACAACCCTTTCAAATAAAGTGAGAGGTATATTTTTCTAAGAACTGTGTCGCTCGTCGTTATCATCGTGTCGTTTTCATGCATGCATATGTAGATGTATATGTATTGTGTTTGTATAGTTGTTCATGGTTATTGTGTGACTATACAACAGTATTTGTGCTTTAAGAATGCAAATTACAAGATTATTCTATCACTCTTTTCCTCAATATTGGGTTATTTAGTAATATTTTCCAACGCATAGCTTGGTAAAAATATATTATTAATTTAGATAATTCAATCTTATTTGTTTACGGTAGATTTTTATGAAGTCAGAATGTTCAGTTTTAAAATAAAAAATATTTTGTATCTTATCTGCAATTAGTTTATTTATTGCTAAATAAAAAATAATTAAATGTACATCCTTTAAACGCGTTTATTTTATAATTTTTGCCAGAAGTATATTAATTTTAGATGGTGTTCGCCAATGGTCCGAGAGACCTGGGTTCAAACCCAAGTCGTGTCATACCTAAGACTTTAAAAATGGTACTTGATACCTCCTTGCTTGACACTCAGCAATATAAGGTACGTATCAAAAGTGGAGTGGAGCAATCAAGGGAAAGGAGTAGCGCCCACCCCTACACCAAGGTATAGTAGCAATTGAAAAGGGAGCCTTCTCGTCGCCCTCGACTACGATTGCCAACTTTACTAATCCAGGAAATGGATGGCACCCCCGTTACACCAAGGTGTAGTAGCTACTGAAAAAGGAGCCTTCTGGTCGCCCTCGACTACGATTGCCAACTTTACTAATCCAGAAAAGGAGTGGCACCCTCCTTTACACCTTGGTGTAGTAGCTACTGAAAAGGGAGCCTTCTGGTCGCCCTCGACTACGATTGCCAACTTTACTAATCCAGGAAATTGGTGGCACCCTCCGTTACACCAAGGTGTAGTAGCTACTGAAAAGGGAGCCTTCTAGTCGCCCTCTACTACGATTGCCAACTTTACTAATCCAGGAAATGGATGGCACCCCCGTAAAACCAAGGTGTAGTAGCTACTGAAAAAGGAGCCTTCTGGTCGCCCTCGACTACGATTGCAAACTTTACTAATCCGGAAAAGGAGTGGCACCCTCCTTTACACCTTGGTGTAGTAGCTACTGAAAAGGGAGCTTTCTGGTCGCCCTCGACTACGATTGCCAACTTTACTAATCCAGAAAAGGAGTGGCACCCTCTCTTACACCTTGGTGTAGTAGCTACTGAAAAGGGAGCTTTCTGGTCGCCCGCGACTACGATTGCTAACTTTACTAATCCAGCAAATGAGTGGCACCCTCCGTTACACCTTGGTGTAGTAGCTAGTGAAAAGCGAGCTTTCTGGTCGCCCTCGACTACGATTGCCAACTTTACTAATCTAGGAAAGGAGTGGCACCCTCCCCTACACCTCAGTGTAGTAGCTATTGAAAAGTGAGCCTTCTGGTCGCCCCCGACTAAAGTCGCCAACTTTACTTATTTTTCTCTTTCCTTTCTCTTCAGCAGTTCTTTACTTTCCTTCTTTTTTCTTTTTTTTTTTTTTTTACTTCATTTCATTCTTTTATTCTTTCACCATTTCCCTCCTTTTTTCTTATTCCTCGCTTCCTTCATTGTCTCAGGTATTGTTTTTTTTTATCTTTCCTTCCTTTTTTCTTTCTTATTTCGTTCTTGATTTATTCCCTTCCGATATTCTATTTTAATTCTTCATTTTTTTCTTTTATTTTAACTTTTCCTCTTCCTCACACTTTCGTTCGTTTATTTTTCCACTTTTCCTCAATTCAATTCATTTACCCTGAACGCTCCGAGTCCCATGGCGCTCAAAATTCCACTTTTTCCCGCCAAACTGTCAGTCGGCCATTTTGGCTCGGATGTTAACTATCGCTACTCCAGAAGGCTCGACTCTAATGGCCATCCTCACTTGACTTCCCCAATCGAGATCGTTCCACGGATAAAAGTGTCTATTTTCGAGTCCAATCAATCATGCAGCTGAGATTTATCCAACGCACGCCACTGTCCGAGAAGCAACGAACGGGCGTCGATAAATTTGATTGGTCAACTCTAAGCTCCTTATGGATAGAAGCCTGCTTCTACCCCTAAATTTAGATCAATCTCTATCTCTCTCTCTCTCTCTCTACCTGTCGCTCGCCTCACCGCTTTCTCTGTTTTCATTCTGTCTTTTTCCTCTCTCTCATATTCTACCCGTCACTCTCCTCACTGCTTTTACTGTCCTGTTTTCCTCTCTCTCTCTCTCTCTCTCTCTCTCTCTCTCTCTCTCTCTGACTTTTCATTGTTTTCTCTTTCTTTCTTTATATATTTTATTATTGATTTTTTATTTTCTCTCTCTCTCTCTCTTCCTCTTCACCGTTTTCTCTGTTTTCCTTCTGTCTTTTATTCTCTCTCTCTCTCTCTCTCTCTCTCTCTCTCACCTCTTTCTGTTTTCATTCTGTCTTTTTCCTCTCTCTCATATTCTACCTGTCACTCTCCTCACTACTTTTACTGTCTCGTATTTCTCTCTCTCTCTCTTATATCTTTTATTCTTGATTTTTATTCTTTCTTTCTCTCTCCTCCTCTTCTCTGTTTTCTTTCTGTCTTTTATTCCTCTCTCTCTCTCTCTCTCTCTCTCTCTCTCTCTCTGAATTTTCATTGTTTTACTCTCTCTTTTTATTCTTGGTTTTTGTTCTCTCTCTCCTCGTCACTCTTCTCACTGCTTTCTCTGTTTTCATTCTATCTTTTTTTTTCTCTCTCCAATATTCTTTCTATTCTGTTTTTCTTTCAACTATCCCACCTTCCTTCCTTTGTCACTTAAGCAATGCTGCTCGACTTGCCTTTCTGCATCGATTTTAATTGAAGAAAAGCCAGACCAAAGATCAGTTATCATTGCTTTTATCAACGAAGCGTTGATTCAGTAATAAAATCAAGAACACATATTTAATAAGTTACTTTACGTACACATTTGTCACAAAGGAAAGTGGAAAATTACTGAGCATTTTGCTTAGATTTGGCACAAGGCCATATGAAAGGGGCACCCAATGAGACTCGAACTCACTCGTGTAGGTTTGCTAGTCGAGCTTGCTAACCATTACACCACCAGAGGCGCCTCACAAAGGAAAGTGAATACCTATCTGATGTTTTCTCGTCAGGCTCAGCACTATTTTCCCTTTCGAAGCAATTTTCCCTTAGGCAGTTAATTCAGGTTCGCGCCTAAATCAGGCCAATGTGAGGAAACGCTTTCAGTGCGTCTACTCACAATGGTGATAAATTCGCCCGGTTATATTTTTGTTTACACCAATTTTCAAATGTTTTGTTGATTTTTTATGTGCTTTTTATTATTTATTCTTTTGTTTCTGACGTGTCAAAAGAAATTTTTTAGCAATGGATTGTTTTGTTTGTTTGTTTTTTTTTTAAATATTTATATGCGACAAATAATTTAGAGACGAGAAAGAACAAAAGTCTTGAAAAGATCAGAAAGTACAGAAAGTTTCGAACGAAAAATGAGGAATGAAAAGGCTGCTTAAATTCGGTGATCTCGAGAAAATGGGTCATACCCTATCGGTGAGGCTGAGAATACCCTTGTTGTATCCCTTGTTGAGGTGTAAAACTCAGCCTCAGAAGTGGGTAGTTTGGATATGACACTAAACTGCATCTAATGATGAGATCTGGATAGTGAGGAGTGTTCCTTCATTGTCATTACTCCCAGGTTTATTCTGAGACGGGGTGGTAGGAGCCTGTCAATGAATCAAATAGACCTGTTTAAAACATTATTTGTATTCGGTAGGAATATTTAATCCCATACCAGTGTATATTGTATAAAGCATAGTTACTTGAAGCAAAGGATAATTATTATTTACACAAAACAATATATGACTGAGTAAACAAATGACTTATCAAATAATTACTTAAAACCATATAATTATTAGTACTAGATAGGAATACTTGAAACCATTGAATTATTATTATTGGGATTACTTGTAACCATATAATTATTAGTATTAAATAAGAATACTTGAAACCATATAATCGTTAGTATTATATAGGAATACTTGAAACAATATAGTTATTACTATAAGAAATATTTGCAACCATATAATCATTAGTATTTGATAGGAATACTTGATTGGTTGGTTGGTTGGATTTTATGGACTATCAACCTTTGTAGGTTATTTAACGCCAAATCCATTTTTATGCGAACAATCAGTTCTATTTCAAACAATTCAGTTTAGCATGAATACAGTTTAATTGTAAAAATATTTCTATTGCAAACTATTCAAGCAGTTATATGTAACAATTCAGTTAAGTGTAAATACGGTTTTAATGTAAAAAAACAGTTCTATTTCAAATAATTCAGTTTAGCATGAATACACAGTTAAATTGTCAAAAACATTTTTTATTTCAAGCTATTCAGTTTAGTCAAACAATTCAGTTTAGCATAAGTATGTAGTTAGTTTTGTTTAACCCATTGATAGGACCCTATCAGGTGCTACCATGCAGGGCCAGAGTGGACTTGGGAGCAATGGCAATGAAGGAGTGCTCCGCATTCCCCAAAGCCCCAGCATTACTGGAACCTTACCATCAGATTGTTTAGTATCATATCCAGGACACTCGTTGGAGGGGGGTCTTACCCCTCTGCAGAGGTGCAGTCAGTGTATTCTACAGCCCCAGCCGACTGGGCAAAGGAATACTTGAAATCATTGAATTATTAGTATGAGGTAAGAATACTTGAAGCCATATAATTATTAGTATTAGATTGAAATACTTGCAACCATATAATTATTAGTATTAGATTGGAATACTTGCAACCATATAATTATTAGTATTAGATTGGAATACTTGCAACCATATAATTATTAGTATTAGATTGGAATACTTGCAACCATATAATTATTAATATTAGGTTGGAATACTTGCAACCATATGATTATTATTATTAGGTTGGAAGTTGAGAATACTTGAAACCATGTAAATATCAGCGTAAGAGAGGAATAGTTAATTGCACAAAAAATGTCTTAAGAATCAACAAAACACAAAATAATAAAATAAACAAGCAGTGAACACGATTCTTTAACATCTAGGCATAAGATAACCCGAGACAAGTTGAAATGCCGTTTAAACTAATTAGACAGAGAACCAACAGTCCAGTCGGCTGGAGGTGTAGAATACACCGACTGAATCTAATGGTCAGGCTCTCGTCCTAGAGCTTTGAGAAATGTGTAATACTCATTCATTGCCATTACTCCCAGATCCACTCTGATTTGGAGTGATAGCACCTGATATGGCCCCAATAGAACTAACTATGGGAGCAAACAAATGACTGATGTTAAATTGTGACTGTTATATAGCAATACCTGAAACCGTTTAACTGTGTGCAAAAAATAACTCAGGCTTTTTTAAGAATGTTATCTATTAAATGTGCTTATAAATAATATATATATTTAATATATATGTATACAGAGGATTTGGCATTAATTAACCTACAATGGTTGATATGCCATAAAACCCAACCAAACCAAATCATATATATCTAATATATAAGTATAAAGAGGACTTAGCATTAAATAACCTACAATGGTTGATATGACATCAAACCCAACCAAACCAGAGAACTGGTACTTTTAACGTGACTTTTAATTTTGATTGGATTAATTATGAATTAGGTTTTCTGATTGGCAAATTTAATGAATAATTAGCGTAAATTACGGTGTAGAAATCGATTTGGCATATAAGTCGATCTCATAATTTTTAGCTCAAGATTCTGGGTTAGACCTATAGCAACTGTATTGGTCGACCCACGAATGGATAACTAGTAGGCAAAAACTTATCCATTCAGCGTAAATGATGAGGATCGGCTATACGAACTACCGCAAAATATATAAGGTATGATAATATATCATGGAACTGTCATTTCAAAAGTAGTTTTTGGTAAACGTAATTTTTCTTTGAAATCAGAATTGCATCAACTATAAATGAAACAGGTTAATCTTTCGCATTAGAGTTTATATTCATATGAATTCACAATCTATTGCGCTATTAAGAAGTGGCACTATTAAAAAAGATACCGTAGTTGTCTGACTGGCCACTTAGGTGCTGTGAGGTTCCGGTTAGTGTTTACAGACAGTGCATCAGCTGTTGAAAATGACTTGTGATAAAGAGTCTGTATAATGCTTTATTTGTAAGTCAATTTTATTGTTGTTGTTTTAAATTAATCTCGGTATTGACTTATTTGATACGAGGATCATTAAATAAGTTTCCAGACTTTTTTCGTACGGGCACTTTTATTGATAATACACACATGAAACTCTAATGCCTTTCGAAGTAATCTCCTCCGGCTGCAATGCTTGTTCAACCGTTCCAACAGCTTCGGCAAGGCCCTATGGAAGTCCTCTTGTATGAGCGTGTCAATGACCTTCGTAACAGCCTCTTTCATCTCCTCAATTGTCTTATAACGATAGCATCTGAGCTTAGGGAATAACCAAAAGTCACAGGGACCAAGGTTTGAACTATTGGGAGGATGAGGAACTGTGTTGATACCCATCTTGGTCAAATAGTCTGTGACAAGGAAGGAGTTGTGGAGTGGTGCATTGTCCTGGTGGAAATGCCACTGAGCCGATTTGGAGAGTGTTGGCCTCTTCCGACGGAATTTCTTCCCGAACTCCCTTAAAACCACAACATAGTATTCCTTATGGACTGTCTGTCCAGTGGGAACCCAGTGCATGTAGATCATGCCAGTGCTGTTAAAAAAAGGGGTCATCGAAAGTTTGTGGGTTGATTTGCTGTGTCTATCCTTCTTGGGTCTGGGAGAGCCAGTATGCTTCTACTGGGAACTCTGTCTTTTGGTCTCTGGGTCATAGCAGTAGATCCAACTTTCATCGCATGGCATCTTTTCCAAGTTTAAAACAGAATTTTATTGCATATCGTTCTTCTAAAGTGTCCCCACGTCCAGATTGCATTTTTGAAATTCACCAACTGTGACAATCAGGCTTTAGTAGGGTGTATTCCAATCCCTGCTGTAGCTGTTTATTTCATTCTGAAATCATAAAAATTGGTCAATCACCACTTAAGATGTATAGTAATAATATTGTGGATTTTCAAGAGTCTACAACAATTTTAAATACCGGTACAAAAAAAGTCTGGAAACTTATTAAAGTCACCACGTATGTTCCCTAAACTCGAGTTTGAGACAGAAATATTTTATGTTGTTTGCTGGAGTAACGATAAGTAGTGTAGATTGATTGTTAGTTCTGTTCTACTGCTTGATTACTATCTGGTAAAGGTTAGGATTTTTGACCCGCTGTATAAGTCGACGCTAGTTTTGTAGAAGTTTTTTTTTTAAAGATTCCAAAGGTCGACTTCTACGCCGCTAAGTGTTGTTGGTAAAAATAAGAATTACTTTAAACTATGCTAGGCACCTTTAAAAAGCAAATTATTAAAGATGGTGTCTTGTTTTTTGTTTCCGAATATTCTGCCATCCCTCACTTCAGTTACACGTCTCATCAGAGCGTTTTCCTAACTTTAATTCTTAAAATTCAATGCGGGGAGCAGTGCCTCTGAGATGGATCCTCGGTACCCAGGCTCAGAAAATTTGAGGTAATAAAAAAAGAATATATATCGTCACATTTTCTCTGACAAGAAATTAAAAGCCAGAATATTTTCCTGTATAATTAATTTTGTCGAATTCTTCCAAATGCTACATCGTATTTATCTTGTTTTTAAGGCGTCATTGCCACACGAAATGGTGACTCTCTGAAACTAGTGGACAAGTTCGCCTACCTCGGAAGCGACGTCTCATCAACTAGAAATGACATCAATGTGCGACTTGTGACGGCATGGACTGCTATCGATAGGTTATGAATTATATGGAAGTCAGACTTATCCGATAAAGAAAAACGCAATTTTTTCCAAGCAGCAGTCGTGCCAATTCTACAATATGGATGCACAATATGGACACTGAATAAGCGTATAGAGAAAAAGCTTGACGACAATTGCACAAGAATGTTACGAGCTATATTGAACAATTCCTAGAAGCAATATCCCACAAAACAGCTGCTGTACGGACAAGAAATATGGAACACTCTCATAAGCGACGTTCTCTGATGGACCCATTCACACGGACGTGCAAATGTACGACCATCTAGAATTTATCTACAACAGCTCTGTATAGATACAGGATATAGTCTAGAAGCGATGGATGATAGCGACGAATGGCCAGTGGGGTGGGGAAATCCGTGCTAGCAACTCGACATGATGATGATATATTCATATAATGCTTTTATTCTAACTCAAATGAAGCATCGTTTAATCCAACAACAAAATGTCTCCAGATTGCTATAGGGGTTGCCGTGGTGTTGTGATTAACGTATTAGACAGTGACGTTGAAGTGCAAGTGTTCGAACTCCAATTAGGCTACTGAGTTAACTATCAGACTAATACACTTTGAAAAGGTGTAGGGGTCTTCCCCCAGGTAACACCTTCTAAGCAGGGCTAAGTTTATCACTTGGCGTCTGAGGTGCCCCTCCCATCGAGTGTCCTGATTATGACACTAAACAATCTGATGGTGAGGTTCTAGTGATGCTGGAGCTTTGGGGAATGCGGAGTACTCATTCATTGCCATCGCTCTCAGGATCACTCTGGCCCGGAATAGTAGCACCTGATTAGTCCCTATCTATGGGCTAAATAGAACTAAACTGTGTACTTATACTAAACTGAATAGCTTGAAATAGAAATGTTTTGACGATTAAACTGCGTACTTATGCTAAACTGGATTGTTTGAAATGGAACTGTTTTTGACATTGAAACTGTACTTACGCTAAACTGAATTGTTCGAAATAGAACTGTTTTGACATTTAACTGTGTGTAAATACAATCTGTACTTATACTAAACTGAATTGTTTGAATTAGAGCTGTTTGACTAAACTGAATATCTTGAAATAGAAATGTTTATGATAAACTGTGAACTCATGCTAAACTGAATTGTTTGAAATAAAACTAATTATTTGTATAAAAGTGGATTTGGCATAAGATAATCTACAAAGGTTGATATGCCATAAACCCAACCAACCAACCAACCTGAGGTGCCCTAAAATGGAGAATGCCGAGGGAATGGAGCATTTTTTGTGATGGCCATGCATGTATCGATTCGTGTGTGGGCCTTAATTACAAAATCACATCATGTCAAATCGAACTTAATGCGATGTCGGATAAATCTCTCACCTTCGTAAAGGCATGAACCTCCTTATTTGTCATGTGATCGGTTAAATAGTACCTTCACTGTTCTTCTACAAGGATGGCTTCAGGAATAAATAACCCGTGAAGGTTAATGTGTCATTAAAAGATACTAAACCAACCCTACATCCCGTACTTACTTTTCGGACTTGATATCCCAGCCTCTCGCTTTTTGTCCGCCATCTTAAATCTCTACTGAACAATATCCAATTCAATATTTCATGTTTCTCACAGCTCACTGAACAACCGAAGAAACAAGAAATAAAGAATGAAAAAACGCATAAAACATAAAAAATATTTGAAAGTTGGTGTAAACAAAAATATAACCAGGCGATTTAAAAATATTTAGTTATCGTCTGTTATTCATAGAAATCGGATCGGTACGAGTGTTTTGATTGGACAAAAAAATAAAATGGCAGAAAAAAAAGGAAGAGAGAAATAACAGATTGAAATACAAAGTAAACCAAAATAAAATGTAAAGCCAAAAACAAATGAAGATGCAAATTTTATAGAAGACGAAGGAAACGCTTCGCTTGTCGGGGTGTTATTTTCACAATGGACAGACAGTTTATAATCACAATGTCATTATTTGTAACCTCTGTTATTTTGGGCGAGAAAGATTATGGATGGCCATTTTAATACACGGGTAATATCCCTTGTGAGTGAGCATGCGCGTCAGTGTGTGAGTATGTGTCTGAGAGACGAACAGAAAAGGTGTATTTTTATATCTGCGTTTTCAATATGGATTTAAAGGATTGTACAGTTGAGTGTTTGAATACGGGGTATCACGAAACTGAATACCTGAATATGTTGGGTGAATAGAAGTGTACAGCGGATGCTCCGAAAGTAATAACTCCAGTTTATTTTAACGAAAACCGCCACGAATACAAAAAGCACCGGCGTATTCTTTTGTTAGAACAAATTTTCAGCTACAGGATACTATTTTCCACATCATCATCATCAAGATGTTCCGATAGCACGGATTCCTTTGACTGTCTCTCTCCATTCATCACTATCAATCATTGCTTTAGGAAGTTCCTCTAAACAACACCCAGTGTCCACACATAGATGATGAATATAAGCTTTTGCTTGTCGGCAAACAGTGGTGTGTCCATGCGCTGGAGTCCACAGAACGTCATTTATTAGATCGTCCTTAGTTATACCAGTATGCTTGTTTTACTTGGATAGTTTGCGAGATGGGAGGTAAGTGGCCGTAGAACTATTGTATAGTGCTGAATGCAGGATTGGTTCAAAACAACACGTGGCATTGTTGAGTAGTTTCTATCTATCTTTTTATCTAATTTTTTTCACAACACCGTTGGTGGCGTCTTTCGTCAAGAAAATGCTGTCTGTATTATCCATCTTTCATTGGCCTAATTCCACTGATGAGATGATCCACGTGCCCTCCTTTTTGTGGCATGACAGCTGTGTCAAATGCAACTTGGTACAGTTTCCTCTCCGTGAACACTCAAGAATGGTCGATGAATGACAGTGGTTACAATTTTTTGGCATGGATAAATTCAATGATATCACTGCTTCCATTTAAGTCAGCATTTTGCCAGCCAGCAGCTCATAAGATATCTATTACAAGACAAAAATACGAGGATCATTAAATAAGTTTCCAGACTTTTATTGATAGTACACACATGAAACTCTAGTCCTCTTCGAAGTAATCTCCTCCGGCTGCAATGCACTTCTGAAAGGCCCCATCGAAGTCCTCTTGTGTGAGCATGTCAATGACCTTCATCTCAGCCTCTTTTATCTCTTCAATTCTCTCATAACGACAGCTGCTGAGCTTAGGGAATAACCAAAAGTCACAGAGAGCGAGGTTTGGACTATAGGGAGGATGAGGAACTATCTTAATGCCCATTTTGGTCAAATAGTCTGTGACAAGGATGGAGTTATGGACTGGTACATTGTCCTGGTGGAAATGCCACTGAGCTGATGTGAAGATAGCTGGCCTCTTCCGACGCAATCTCTTCCGGGACTCCCTTAAAACCTCAACATAATAACCCTAACCCTAAACCTTTGGCCAATAAACTCTGGTGTATTGACTTCCTTACTCCTCCCACACCTCTCATTATCCTTCACAGACTCCCTGGCTTCCTTGAATCTCTTATGCCACTCAAAAACTGATGCTCGATTAATGCAAGATGATTGAAAAGCAGTGTGAAGTATTCCATACGTTTTTTGTGGCATTTTTTTCAAGTTTAAAACAGAATTTTATTGCATATCGTTCTTCTAAAGTGTCATCACGTCTAGATAGCATTTTTGAAATTCACCAGCTGTGACAATCAAACTTTAGTAGTAGGGTGTATTCTAATTGCTGCTGTAGCTGTTCATTTGAACCTGAAAACATAAAAATTGGTCAGTCATCTCATAAGATGTATAGCAATGACATACTGAATTTTCAAGAGTCAATGACAATTTTAAATGCCTGTACAAAAAAGTCTGGAAAATTATTGAATGCACCACGTATATATAAGTTATTAGTGACAAATTCAACTTCTATTACTATACCACCAACCTCCAGCACTGATGTTTTGATGGTGAGGCTCCATTTTTAGAGCTCTGTGAGTATACGTTCATTGCTATTACTACCAGGTCCACTCTAATCTGGAGTAGTAGTTCCAAATAAATCAAACCAAACTCATCTATAGATAAAGTAGGTCGGTTTTAATATTATCTGTTTGGGGTAGAAATTCAGGAAACCATATATACAAAAATTATTTGTATTCGGTAGGAATGCTTGAGACCTCATTTGCCCAGTCGCCGGTGGGTGTAGAATACACAGACTGCTTCTCTGCAGAGGGGTCAGACCTCACCCCCCAACGAGTGTCCTATATATTGACACAAAACAATCTGGTGAGGTTCTAGAAGTGCTGGAACTTTGGAAAATGTGGAGCACCCTTTCGTTGCCATCGCTCCCAGAACCACTCTGGCCCGGAGTGGAAGCAACTGATAGTTTTGTTCCATTTGACTCATAGATAGGACCCTGTGTATTTAGGCTAAACTGAATTGCTTTGAAATAGAACTGTTTAAACATTGAAACTACGTACTTATGCTAAACTGAACTGTTTGAAACAGAATTGTTTTTTAAAAGAACTATACTGTCGACTTATGCTTAATTGAATTGTTTGGAACAGAACTGTTTTGATATTTAACTGTTTGTAAATTTTAAAAAAGTTATACTAATACTAAAATTGTCTAGAATTTAATTTGGCGTTAAATAACCTGAAAAGTGTTGATAGGCCATCAACCAACCAACTTAAAACCTTATAGCAGATGATTATTTTAACAAATGAAAAAAAAAAAAGTTTGATAAAAAATGATTCCAATATTAGGTGAAAATATACATAGTTAAGATAAAAATCAAATATTCACATCGGAATCAAATTTTAGTATTAAATAAACTATGAGGAGTTGACGTGCCGTTAACAAATAATCCAACCCATTCTCTTTCTCTCTCACTCATAAGCAAACATTTACAATCTAATCAAACTGGCCATTATTTAACCCACAAGGAGTTGAAATCCCATTAAATAAACTAATCCAAACCATTTTCTCTTTGCTCTTCTCTCTCTTGTAAACAAATTTTGGCACAAACTTACCCATTAGGAGTTGATATGCTATAATTAAATCAAATCAAACATTTGTTGGAAGCAGTTAAGACTCGGTTAAGACTCAAAAGGAAGTGGTCACGACTGTGGGAAAAAATAATTTGGCCTTGTCGGCTGGCGGGGGGAGCGCTGTAGAATACACCTGCTGCATTTCTGCAGCGGGGTAAGACTTCTCCAGTGAGTGTCCTGTGGCCTAGTCGGCGAGGGCTTTAGGATACACCTCTTGCATTTCTGCAGAGGGGTAGGATTTCCCTATAAGAGCCCTGGATATGACACAAAACAATCGGATGGTGAGGCTCTAGTAATGCAGGAGCTTTCGAGAATGCGGAGTACCCCTTTATAGCCATCTCTCCCATGTCTACTCAGGCCCGGAGTGGTAGCACCCGATAGGGTCCTATCTATGGGTACTAAACTGTACATATGCAAGACTGAATTGCTTGAAATGGAACTGTTTAATATGTACAAAAATTCATCTGGCATTAAATAACCGGCAAAGGTTGATATGCCATAAAACCAAACCAAACCATGAATAATTTGCTTTTTAAAAGCCAATTCTAACTATGCATTTCAAACTTCTGTTTTTAAAAGCAACCAGAAATTATCTGATTAAAGATTGTTTTCATTAGTCATTTTTATTTCAACAATGAAAGAGTTGTACCATAGCCAGATACGGCTATGTGTGAAATGGACATATAATGTTCATAAAATATAACATAGAACATAGGAATCCCGAAATTCGAAAAACACGTAACGACTTCTCAGTTCAGATTCGAAACTTTTTATTACCTTTGAGTTAAAAGGTTTTTCGACATAAGGAGAGAGATGCACAATCTTTCTATTCTGTCTTTTTCATCTGCCCTTCCATCTCGCGCGACACCCGCCATAAAGCCTCGCGAGCTAGCGAAAGCCAACTGTCCTCGTCCGGTGTCTAGTCTCAACTCTCTACTAACTTTCTTCAAATTCCCAAAATCCTCCGCGTGCTTCCGGTGCATGACGTCATTCGCACTTGCTAGCCCCGTTTCCCGTCTCGGGCTATTGTGACATCTCTGAGTAACACGTCCGCTCCGTGCTCGAGTTTGAACACCTGTGTTAATGTTGCACCTAAGTAACCCATGCACTGAGCCGAAACGTTCTCAGCCTAACTAAACCCAAAGGCATGAAAAGAAATCCCTCGGCCATTATATTACAGAGTTAGCATCCTAGTTTAATATATCACCTCTCGCCCCGAAAATGGAGGAACTGAAAGTGCATATTCAACTTGTAATGTTGTGGGTGTTTAAGATTAACAAAAACTCTGCGGAAACAGCAAAGAAAATGTCAGTTTAACATTAACAATTAAACATAAGTCATTTGTTTGCACACAGTTAAATGGTTACATATATGATATCTTAATTAATAGTTTTAGAGTAATCTTTTTTTTAATGAGTGTGAGCAGTACTCAGTTAGGTATTGCTATCGTTTCTAAACAGTGAAATGGTTTCAAGTATTCTTATATAATACAAATAGTTTTATTTGCACACAGTTAAATGGTTTCAAACATTGCTATGTAATTCTAACAATTCAATTTAACCTCAGTCATATCTTTGCACACAGTTAAATGGTTAAACAGTTCTATTTGACCCAAAGATTGGATTCTAACAAGTACTACAACTCTGAGTCAGAGTGGGCCTGAGAGTAATGGGAATGAAGGGAGTAATCCATTCTCCAAAGATGTTTTAGTGTCATATCCGAGACACTTGATAGCGGAGAGTGGGGGTCTTGCTTATCTGCAGAGATGCATTTGGCGTATTCAACAGCCCCAGCTGACTGGGTTAAAATGTGTTTGTTTTTTTGTTTTTTTTTACTGAACACGGAATTATGTGGGTATATGCAGCACTCCCCCATACTCACTAGATCTAGTGCAGCTTTATTTTGTTTCCTTATCTTAAATAAAATATCTTAAGGGCAAGATGTGAGGACGTCGGGGGCATTAAAGAATATGACTGCATAGTTTCCCATAGAATACAAGTGATGTCTCAGAGGTGATTTGACTCGTGGAAAATGCTCTGGAACAAGTAAATTGAGTACTAAAGGGACTATTTTCAAAAGAATTAACGCCTCGTTCATTGTTTATTTCTCCTTGATAAATACAGCTTCCATCCACATAGTTTTTTGAACACTCTGCATTTTGAAGAAAATATCCGATTCATTTCTCTTTTGGTAAATACAGTTTCAGTGACAACATTTTTCAACAGACATCATCTAACACACACATATATATATATATATATATATATATATATATATATATATATATATATGCTGATATAAAAATGTTTTGTTTCCCTTTGGGTTTCGCAAACGCAAACCTAGCATTGTTTGTTCGTTTCTATTTTTACAACCAAAACAGGATGGAGAAAATTTAGACTTTTAAAAAGGAAAAAAACCCAAAATAGCCATTTTTTTAAAAATCCTGAAATGATTTTGATCAATATTCAAAAAATAAATCCTCATCTCTCTCGCTTTCTCTTTCTCTCTTTTTCTCTCTCAGCTTAATTTATTTTTACCTCTAAGCTTGCATAGGTGTGGGAGAGATTAATTCTGGTTGATCTCAGATTTTGCAAGCATTTATCTATGTATTTCCACCCCCCACCCCCAGCCTTGAACAGTGTGACACAATGTTAATTTTTAAGCAGTGTAAAGCTAGTTTGAATCGAGTTTTTCTTCACCGAGGTGAGTTGCCCAACTCAGTCTGCCCAACTATCTACCCATAACTGGTGAGAGTAGGGATGGATTCATGCCTTTCCCAAAAGCATTATCGCAAAGTAATTTAAATAGCCTCGTTTAAGATTTAAACTCTGGTCATCGATTTCATTTCCTACGATGATAACCGTAACGCTAAACCCGCCTTCTCTCTCTATGCAGATAGGTAGATTTTACAAGTAGATAAAGGAAGTAGACAGTGTAATTATTTTCCGACACCAAAATAAGTAAACTAGAGACTTCTACTCGAACCAACCATGTTTACACTAGCACTGCAAGAACGTCCTCTCTTAAACGCGAAAGTGCTGTTCTACTTTATTCAGTGAAAATTGAATTGCTTATAGAGATGGAATTGATCTGCAAGACAAGCTTACTTAACATTCTGACAACGTGCACCATAACATGCATATATGTTCATTCAAACGAACAAGCACCTCAGGTTAGTGAGAGAGAGGGAGAGATAGGCGATTTACTAAGCAGTGCCGAGTTTGATACAACGACAGAAGAATAAAATATAACACACTAACAATGGTCTGCCAGATTTGCAGATCAATAAAAAATAAACTAAGAGATGGAAATACTGAGATGCATAGGCAGAGACTGATATATATAGATGGTTTTGTGTGTGTGTATATATATATATATATATATATAGAGAGAGAGAGAGAGAGAAGCACACACACATAGAGAGAGAGAAACACACATATATATATATAGAGAGAGAGAGAAACATATATATATATATAGAGAGAGAGAGAAACATATATATATATATATAGAGAGAGAGAGAAATATATATATATATATATACATATATATATATAGAGAGAGAAACATATATATATATATATATATATATATATATATATACATATATAGAAAGAGAGAGAGAAACACATATATATATATATAGAGAGAGAGAGAGAAAGAGACTAACATTTTTTTTAATTAAACGATAATATTCTTAACTAAAAAATACCGAGATTTTTTTTTTTTTTTTTTTTGAACATTTTGCAACCAAAACGAATGATATTAGGTGTCATTTATTAGCAAACTATTCCATCATGGTCCGAATCAATGTTTAGGAGTGAGCAGTTTGCGAAATCGATCAAGGTCCTAAAATATACCTCCATTCAGACACTTACTAAGCTTTTAGAAATTGGAAAAGGGGAGCTCCCATCGTGTACTAGCTATCATTCAGGACTGCGGCATTGTTGTGAACGAGTTTGAACTTAAATCACTCTATTACGTTCAAATTCGAATTAAAACTATCAAGAAAGGTATGACCCTCCTTGTTAGCTCTGCCCCAAACTTTAGATTAAATACTGCTGTTTGAAAAGGATTCATCATCATCATCCTCATGTCGTGCCGCTAGCACGGATATCCCTGACCCTCTCTCGCCACTTTTCCCTATCGTTCATCGCCTCTGAGGGAGTCCAATGGAGTACATCACTGATGAGCTCGTCCCTGCTTCTCCAGCAGTGTCCTGCGTGTCTGGTTCGTCTAACTTGAATAGTTTTTGTGATGGGAGGCAGGTAGCCGTATAGTTGGTGCTTTGTGTGGTGTGTCCGCCAGAACTTATTCAAAATTGCTCGCAACATTCTTGCGTAATTGCCGTCCAGCTTCTCAAGCTGTTTTGTCAGCGTCCAGGTGGTGCATCCAGCAGTATCGACAAGAACCTTACCTTTAAATAACCAACAAAGCTTGACATGCTTTTTCAAAGAATTCAAACTATTACTAATCCTTACAGCTGTAAAACTCTCACCAAAAATAAAAAGTTGTCCAAAAAAGTAAATTATATATATATATATATAGAGAGAGAGAAAGGTATATTTACCGGAGAAGTGAGGATCAAGCTCAATAAGTACCTCTTAAGTCTGACCTTGTTCCAAATTGTAAGCAAATTATGGGCTTGACGAAGGAAAGCTTAAGAGGTAGCAAGACGTACGGTTAGTTCACCAAAGTTAAGCACCAAGAGTCCTGCTCGTTGCTTAGATGAGTGACCACTTGGGAACATTTAGTAATATAGATCAGAGTGTCTTTAGATTAAAGCTCAAGACACGCTGATCGTACTGATTCATGCCAGCTTAACAAAGTTAAGCAACAATGATCCAGCTCATTACTTACATGGGTGATAATTTCGCAGAATTAACAACTATAGACTTGTGTGCTTGACAATAAATATTAGTTTTACAACCACGTTACGCTAAAAAAAATCACCGGTTCTCGCCAGTTCAACCAAAGTTAAGCAACAATGATCCAGCACATTGCTTAGATGGGTGACATTAAGTACTATGGACCTATATACCTGACAAAACAAAGACAGTAAATTTTAGATTTCGGTCAAATCGCGCTGAAAGCAATTTTTTTTTTTTTTTTTAGTCAGATCACTGACTAGTTAAGTTAAGCAATGACAAGCCAGATCGTTACTTGGATGGGTGACCACTCAGAAATAAGTAATGTAAACCATCTGAGACCTGTGTACCAGATAAAAGCTTTGAAAATACTGACTTAAGACGATAGAGATTTAAGTTTGTTTAGGCTTTTCGTTTTAAAGATTTTTTTTTTTTTTTGGTGATTTGAAATAAAATTTCTATTTAGATTTTTCTTTGTTTTTAAAATTTAATTTAATTTTTGTTTATTTAATCCTTTTAATCTTTTAATTCTTTTTACGTTTTTTTTCCCCAACATGACCAAGCCAATAATAATGAATCCAATACTTTGACATTATCTTTAATAAGAAGAATTGTGTACTGACACGTGTAGTTGAAAAAATACGAATTAGTTTCCTCCTTTTCTTTTCTTTCCTTTTTCTCCTTCAAATTAAACTATCAAGCCAATTATTATGACTTTTTAGAATTAATTTCTTCAAATGAGTTCGACGACTTTTTCACTTGATTTATTTCCTAAAGATTAAAACCACACCAAGTCAACTAAACATTTCAATTTTGTGAGCTAAATATTTTCTTTTTAAAATAATTTACTAAGATTAACTTTCTTTATACATATATATTATTGTACTTTGTGAACCCGTGATAAAGCACTTATGTATATGTGTCCAAACACCTTTTTATGAATGTAGCATTGGAAATTTTAAAATAATACCAGACTGATGACTACTCATAACTTCAAATAAAAGAAAAAAAAATCTTCATAGATTTAAACAGTCTGACTTCACACATGCGCAAACGGAACCAAACTTGGAACGCCCCCGCGCACACACAAAATCTTAAAATAGATCTATATGTGGCGTCAAATACGTTCTCAGAGACGTTAAATTCTACACATGCTATTGAAAAAATATACAGTTATATTTCGAGATACGAAATGAATTCGTTCCGGAGGGGATTTCATATCTTGGAATTTTCGTATAATGGAACAAGATTTACCCTATAAATAGCGTATTTATTAAGGTGCCCGTGATGTAATGGTTATCGTCGTAGGAAATGGACACGGCGACACGATTTCAAATCCTGGACGAGACTGATTGCATTTCACATAGCACAAATACCCTTGGGAAAGGTATGAATCCAATTACTCTCCCTCCAGCAATGGGTAAATAGTAGGGCAGACTGATTTCTTCAGCCTTGGTTAGGCAACTAGTCTAGGAGAAAGAAAAACTCTGAATTCAAACCTGTTAAACTCCGCCTAAAAAACTAACCTTGTGTCATATCCTGCCCGAGCGGAGGGGTTGGGTAAATAGGATAAATAGCGTATTTCACTCCAGCCCTCAAAAACTGTCGCATATAGTGTAAATATTAGACCCAAACGAATGAATATGTTCATTAATGACAACATAGTCATTTACATAAATGTTAGAAAAGATGAGAGCGCAACAAAGCCATCACGTGATGCTACGAAATGAATTCTGGGAGGATTGCTATCGAACGGCATATTTGATTTTCGTTTTCGTATCTTGAATATTTTTTCGTTAAATGGGACGGAAATATCTACGAAGCCCGTTTCGTATTCTGAATTTTTCATATAATGGGGTTTTCGCAAGTCGCTGTCCCACTGTATATACAAATATACGAATATATTTATATGAAAGTAGATATACACATAGAAAAGTAAACAAAAACAACAACCCTGAAAATATGTATGCACGAGTGAGTGTATGCACGGGCATGTATGCGAATGTGGGCGCACACACACACACACACTCACAAAAAGTAGGTTACTTGTACGTACACACATAAATAAATCTGCAGAAAAATAAGATTTTCATGGACAGTTAACTCTAATAGGACATCACAAGCATAAATCATGGAACTAAAGATTATCAAACCCCTATCAAAACAATCTTCACCATAAAGGCTGGGACTAAAAACAACACTAGCCATTTTAAATCTCCTGAAGAAGACAAAGCTAGAAACACGTGTAGAGTACAAGCATATAAAATAATAAAAAAACTAAATAATAAATTAAGATTCATTTGCAGACCTATTCATGACACACACACACACACACACACACGCGCGCACAAGACATAGTTTGGTTGATATACCATAAAACCCAACCACTGAAACCTCCGGGGCCCGAGGCGGTGGATAGAGGCGTTGAGTCTCTACGGTTCCAGGTGAGGATTGTCAGAAGATAGCCGTTTCAATTCCTACCCAAGCTGGCCAGAGGTTAACTTGGTCAACAAACATGGTGCGATAGACAACAACTATGGAAGGCAGTAATTACTGAGGATATGGTTACATGACTCAACATTCCTATACGATGTTGCGGTAAAATCACCTGAAGAAGGCCAGAGGTAAAATTTGGCCGAAACGTAGGGAAGAAGAAACAACACAAAAACTACCAAGATGAGGACAAAAAGTCCGCAATAAATAAAAAAATAATTCTCATAATAAGAAGCCTCATCTCAAAATGATTCCAATTAAAGACAATCCAACCATTGTTGGTTATTTAATGCTAAATCCTGTTATACACGGATATTGTGCCTGTGGTGTAATGGTTGTCATCGTAGGAAATGGACACGGCGACACGAGTTCAAACCCTGGACGAGACTGATTGCATTTCACATAGCACCAATACCCGTGGAAAAGGTATGAATCCAATAATTCTCCCTCCAGCTATGGGTAAATAGCTGGACAGACTAGATTATTCAGCCTTGGTGAGGCAACTAGTCTAGGAGAATGAAAACTCTGAATTCAAACCTGTTAAACTCCGCTTAGAAATTGACCTTGTGTCATATCCTGCCCGAGCGGAGGGGTTGGTAAATATAGCTATACACATATATTAATTTTAATTGGTAAACACATTTTGTATATACACACAGTTAAATGATCAAACAGTTCTATTTCTAACAATTCAGTTTTGCATAAGTCAAAAAAAGTTAAATGATTCCAAGTATTGCAATGTATCACTAACAATTTAATTAGACATCAGTCATTTGTCTACACACACTTAAATGATCAAACACTTCAATTTCAGACAATTCAATTTATTATAATTTATTTGTTTGCATTCAGTTCAAATGTCATACAGTTCTCTTTGACCCATTGATAGGGCCCTATCAAGTGCAACGACTTCAGACCAAAATGAACCTGGAAGCGATGGCAATGATACTCTGCATTCTTCAAAGCACCTGCAATTCTGGAGCCTCACAATCAGATTAATGTCATATCCAGGACAGTTATTGGCAGTGATGCAGTCGGTGTATTCTAAAGCCCAAGCTGATGGGCTGGAAAGTGATATAAAAGAATAGGAATATTTTCTTTGTATCTATTTTAATTTGTTTTCTAAAAAGATTTTTAATTTTTAACTCGGGTCATCGTTAGGAGAAATAGTCTGGGGCTTGAAGTGAATTTTTAAAAAGTTCTTTAGATTATTGATATGCAATAAGAGAAGCAAGAACAAATCTGGTTAAGTAATATATCCACTTGTTGAAGGAACACTATTTTCTTGTATCCAAGTGAATCCAATTGGTCTTTTGTTGTTTCGTGATGAAAGCACCTAGTTAATGACTTTTTTATCATATTTACCAACCCCTCCGCTCGGGCAGGATATGACACAAGGTCGATTTTTTAAGCGGAGTTTAACAGGTTTGAATTTAGAGTTTTCCTTTTCCTATACTAGTTGCCTAACCAAGGCTGAAGAACCTAGTCTGCCCTACTATTTTACCCATAGCTGGAGGGAGAATAATTGGATTCATACCTTTCCCAAGGGTATTAGTGCTATGTGAAATGCAATCAGTCTCGTTCGGGATTTGAACTCATATCGTCGTGTCCATTTCCTACGACGATAACCATTACACCACGGGCACTTTTTTTATTAAGTTTGGAAGAAGCGTGTTTCAAATGACTGACCGGCTGGTTCATCTGCTTGTATACATAGGTGTTTGTGACAGCTAAATTTTATTTTAAAGCAGAATAATTAAATTTCATATCAAACCCAAATGGCGTATGTGTTTTTGTTGTATATTGACCTCCGACCCGGCCAAGCTATCAAATTAGGAAATGCACCTGTGTAAATAACAGGTGCATCCGGTCGAGGAATATCAGACCTTGACAGTCGAGGGGTTGAATTGAGTGCGAAATTGTGACGCTCGCAGGAAGAAGAGTGGGCATCAAATTATTATATAACCCCGGCGACAGGAAGTTCAGATCAGTTGGTGATAAGATGCTGAAGAGAGAACCAACACCGAGCAGAGTGGGCCCTCAGGCCCTCGATCGAGCAGTTGCTGTTGGAGAGAAGATGCTGGAATGAGGAACATGTCCCAGAGAGGCTGGGCCCCAAGCCCCCGGTTGAGCAGCCCAGGAGAACGGGAAAGAAACACTGTTATGGCCATGAGAGTGGGGGTCAATATGTTGCAGTTCTGTTCAGTCTCCAAATCACCTCTCTCGCAGTAAAACCTTTAGTAACCCTTTCGAACCCTTTCAAATAAAGTGGGACGTATATTTTTCTAAAGAACTGTGTCGCTCGTCTTTATTGTGTCGTCGTTATGATTCTGTACGCATCTGCATATGTGTATGTATAGCTGTTCATGGCTATACAATATATATTAATTTGGTGCCGTGAGCCAGTCATGCTATCATATCATGGTTTCGAGCCTGGGTAGACGAAACGGCCGGAAAGAAAGAATAGTAAGCAGAATACGGCACTTCGGAGGCGAGCGAGGGGAAATTTAGAAAAATCCCAACAAAAAAAAGAAGAAAAAGGAACAGACCAACGACTAAGAACAGAAAAAAGAAAAGAAAGAACAAAGGAAAAACTGCAACATGCTGGATGGAAAGAAGAAGAAAAGAGAAAAAACAAGAACAGACTAGCAACGAAGAACAAAAAAAGAAAAGAAAACACCTGAGAGTCTGTAAGTAAATTTTTGGTATATTGACCTCCGACCCGGCCGGGCTGTCAAAATAGGAAATGCACCTGTGTAAATAATGTATTATGTGGCTATACAACATTTTCAGCTATTTCATCCATTTGTATTCTCGTTTTTCGATTTTGTGTTTATTTTTTTCAATTTTTTTTTATGATGGTGAATTTCATATGTTAAAATTTTGATTCTTTGAACGTAAGTATTATTTTATAAGAATTAATTTGCTTAAATTCGTACATTTCATTGTGTCTCTTGTAGTTTTTTGCAATCTAAAATAAAATGGCTATTCTGACTTTCCTACGTATTGTTTTTGGCAGCGTATGCATTCCAGAAAGTAAATTACATTTTTGCTTCTGTAATTTGATTCGAGATGAATTTTTAAAACTTCTTGTTTATAAAGTTTTCCTTCTACTAGATTCGTTTCCATACCAAGGTTAAAGTTTCCAGTTTGTTCACTTTTGTTCGAAGCATTCTTGAGCAATTACCGTCTAGCTTTTTCTCTTTACGCTTAGTCTGCGTCCATGTGGTGCATCCATATTGTAGTATTGACACAATCGCAGCTTGGAAAAATTGCGTTTCATTTTATCGGAAAAGTTTAATTTCCATATAATCGATAACACATCAATAGCAGTGTATGCCTTCGCTAGTCGCATACTGATATCATTTTCGGTAAATGAGAAGCTGCTTCCGAAGAAACTTCCAAAAGATCATCATCCTCATCATCATGTCACGCTATCAGCACAGATATCCCTGGACCTCCCTCGCCACCCCTCCATATCGTTCATTGCTTCCTGCTGGTCTTCAGGGCTACATCCCGTATCTTCACAGAGCTGCTGTATGTAGGTTCGAGCTGGTCGTCCTGCCTTTGCTCGTCCATGTGAAGGGATCCACAGGAGTACATCACTTATGAGCTCGTCTCTACATCTCCAGCAGTGCTCCGCATGTCTGGTTCGTCTAACTTTGATAGTTTTCGTGATGGGTGGTAGGTGGCTATACAGCTGTTGCTTTGTGGGGTGTGGCCTCCAGGACTTGTTCAATATTGCTCACAGCATTCTTGTGTAGTTGCCGTCAAGCTTTTTCTCCGTACATTTAGTTAGCGTCCATGTAGTGTATCCATATAGCAGTATCGACACGACAGCTGCTTGGAAGAAACTGCGTTTCATATTATCAGTCAGGTCAGACTTCTATATAACCGATAGCTATTGATAGCTGTTCATGCCTTTGCTAGTCGCGTGTCGATGTCTGTCTCGGTTGATGAGACACTGCTTCCTAGGTAGGTGAACTTGTCAACTAGATTCAGAGAGCTACCATTGAGTGTGGAGAGGTTGCCTGTTTAATTAAAGCACATATATTCCGTCTTGTGTGCATTGACATGGAGGCCAATGCTCGCAGCGGCTCGTTCCAGAGTATGTAACAGGGTTTCGGCTTGGGCGGGTGCATTTGCCAGAAGCGCTATGTCATCGCCGTAGTCGGTGACGGTAATTGTTTTTGCGGGGTACCTTCTGCTTCTTTCTTTTGTTAGCTTGAAACTGTTTTCTTTTATATTTATGGATAGATGTTCTAAGCACATGATCTAGACAGATGATAAAAAGGTATGAGGATAATGTGTCTCCTTGCAGTACACCTGTTACAATAAGCCTCGAAATGATAATACTCCCAAAATAGCCAGAGTTTGAATAGCCAACCCTTGGACGAGTTATAACCCAGTCAAATACGGACCATTCGTTTATGGAAGTAAAATCTATTTCCTATCAACTACTTAAAGTCCGGTTGGCTAGGGCAGTAGAATACACCGACTGCACCTTTGCAGAAGGGTAAGACCCCTCACCCACCAACGAGTGTCCTGCATAAAATAAACAACAATGGTTATGCCATTAAATAACCAACAATGATATGCCATAAAACCCAACCAAACCAAATCATATATATTTTATATATGTGTAAAGAGGATTTGGCATTAAATAACCTACCTTGGTTGATATGCCATAAGACCCAACCAAACCAAATCATATATATTTAATATATATGTATAAAGAGGATTTGGCATTAAATAACCTACAATGGTTGATATGCCATAAAACCCAACCCAACCAAATCCGATATATTTAATATTTATGTATAAAGAGGATTTGGCATTAAATAACCCTGCAAGGGTTGATATGAAAGTAAACCAAACCGACTATTTAATGTGTTTCTTTTCTTTTCTCTGTTAACTCGAACATATGAGATAGAACATGAATATTTGTGGGTTATTTAATGTCTCAGCCATCTTTGTTGAAGAACAATAAGAGCCTTCAGCTTAGAAACGAAACAATACAAAATATTTAAGATTTGTAAATAAATTTTGATATTCAGAGGATATCAATGCATAAAAATTTTACGTTAGTATGGTCGTAAAATGTTGATGCATCTAAGCCCAGTCGACTCGCCGGGGATAGGGACTGTAAAATAGGCCGACTATACCTCTGTAGACGGATAGAACGCCCCTCCAATGAGTGTCCTAGATAGGACATTAAAGCATCATGTCGAGGCGCCAGTCTTAGAGCTTTGAGGAATGTGTAGTACTCCTTCATTGCCATTACTCCCAGGTCCACTCTGACCCAGAAGCGTAGCAACCATAAGGATCAAATAGAAATATTTTATCATTTTTTAAACTTGAAATTAACAGAATTGCATGACAATGATTTGAACCATTTTGTAATAGATTTATTTAATTATTTTATAATCATTATTATTATTATTATTATTATTATTATTATTATTATTATTATTATTAAGCAATACTTGAAACCCTTTAACTGTGTGCAAACAAATTGGCTCTGGTTTATTCAAAAATTGTTACTTACGAGTACAAACTATTCGTTTATAAATTATATATATATTTGAAATATGTTTATACAGATTTTGGCATTAAATATCCCACAAGGGTTGTAAAACGCAACCATCCAACTTGATTTATCCCTCTTTGCTTTTTAGAGTTAAATTTTATGAATTAATTTTTTTTATTAAAGTTCTAATATCACTAAAACCGAAAATAATGTTTTAAATAATGAAATCACGTGTAATTGACAGAATAGAGAAATTTATCTTTTCTTACGTAAAATCATATAATTGCTTAAAACACTTGAAACGATATAATTGTGAGCAAATTATTAGTATTTGATCGGAATACTTGAAACTTAAAAACTGTGAGCATATAAATGATTATTGAATAGGAATAATTTCTTGGAATCATACAATTGCTTGAATCATCAGTATTAGATTAGAAAACTTGAAACCGTATAACTGTGCGCGAATTATTTGTATTAGATAGGAATACTTGAAACCAACCGTTTTTTAAAAAATGGAATGGAGCATTGAAAACTAAATGATTAGTATGAAACATTTATAAATTAATCAAATTTTGGTATTAAATAACCCCAAGGGAGTTGATATGCCCTTAAACAAATACAAACTAATGAATAGTTATGATTATAATCAAATATTTAAGTGGGGTGTCCTCGTGATGAAATGGTTAAATCGTTGGACTGCGGGATCTTAGTAAGCGAGTTCGTACCCCAGTCGTGCTATTACGTTCACTTTCAGACAAATACCCTTTGGAAAGGTATGAACCCCCTTATCCTCCCAGCTATGGGTTAAATAGTATCACTACTGTTCTTCTACGAGAATAACTTTGGCATTAAATAACCTACAAAGGTTGATATGCCATTAAACAAAGAAGCCAAACCAAATATTTAAGAATGTATCAAATTTCGGCATTAAATAGCCCATAAAATGTTGATATGCCGTTAAATGAAACAATCCAAATATTTAAGCATGAAAAGTACAGACCATCACTCTAGAATTTGCAAGAAAGTTGTTTTGTTTTTTTAATCGAAAGAACGAGCCACTTCGACTCGGTTTTCGAAATTATACCTCAAAATGAAAAATCTGTTGTTCCTCCCACTGAACTATACCATCAAATGTTAATCAATAAATCTAATAAAAGTCATAAGTGCCGAATGTTCATTTGGCTTTTTAATAAGCTTGCATTTTTTTATGTTGATGATAAATATAGATAGCCAATGACTGATTACAAATGAACTTTAATCGGCCTGTGAGATTCCTCGCTGAGCCGCGCATGCGCAGATGACCGCCTACCCTCGCACAACCGGAAATAGGAATAAAAACACTATCTGAATTTTTATTATCTTCTCACAGAGGAGAACAAAGGCTGGGTGGGGTGTTGCGCACTAGAAATGTACTAAGTTTGGGACATAGACCTCAGATTACATAGAGTTGTTGCTAGATGGTCACCCATATCATAATCAAAAAGCCACTACTCAAGTCGTCTGAATTTCTGAGACAAAACTTGATTTTTATTATTCAGCGTTTTCGAAATATTGTCTTTATCTTTATATTCACAATGTTTCGGCTGATAAGTCCTCCGGCCTTCGTCAGATGTTTGTATATATATATATATATATATATGGTTAGTGTTCTCCAGTGATCCGGCAGACTGTTGCCCAGTCGGCTGGGGCTGTAGAATACACTCACTGCTTCACTGCAGAGGGGTACCCCCCCCCCCACAACGTGTATCCTGGATATGACACTAAACAATCTGAGGGTGAGGTTCCATCAGTGCTGGAGCTTTGGGGAATGTGGAGTACCCCTTCATTGCCATCGCTCCCAGGTCTACTCTGGCCCCGTTGTGGTAGCACCTGATAAGGGTCCTATCTATTGCTTAAATAGAACTAAACCGTGCTTCTTTCACTATACTGATTTTTGCATTTAAACTGCGTATTTATGTTAAACTGAATTGTTTAAAATAGAACTGTTTTGACTTTGGGACTGCTTACTAGTGCTGAACTGTTTTTGACGTCTAAACTGTGTACTTATGCTGAACTGAATTGTCTGAAATAAAACTGTTTGATATTTACCTCTGTGTATTGCCAAGTCGGCTGGGGCTATAGAATACACTGACTGCACCTCTGCAGAGGGGTAAGACCCCCCCTAACGAGTGTCCTGGATATGACACTAAACAATCTGATGATGAGGTTCCAGCAGTGCTGGATCTTTGGGGAATGCGGAGTACCCATTCATTGCCATTGCTCCCAGGTCCACTCTGGCCCCGGAGTGGTAGCACCTGATAGGGTCCTGTCTATGGGTTAAATAGAACTAACAGCATATTTATGCTAAAATGAATTGTTTGAGTAAACTGAATAGCTTGAAATAGAAATGTTTTTGACAATTAACCCGTACTTACATTTAAACTGCGTGCTTAAGCTTAACTGAATTATTTGAAATAGAATTGTTTTTTTACATTAAAACTGTATTTACAGTTAACTGAATTGTTACATATAACTGCTTGAATAGTTTGAAATGGAAATGTTTTTGACAATTAAACTGTGTACTTATGTTAAACCCAATTGTTTGAAATAGAACAGATTATTTACATAAAAATGGATTTGGCGTTAAATAACCAACAAAGGTTGATATGCCATAAAACCCAACAAACCAACCAACCAACCGACAGACTGGGCTTCAGTCCCAGGTCGAGTCATACCAAACACTCAAAAAATGGTACTTGATGCCTCCTTACTTAACACTCAGCATTGTAAGGTACGGGTCAAGAGTAGATGGAGCAACTTCAAGGAAAGGAGTAGCATTCTCTCCTGTCGATGTCTTCGGGTCGCCCAACTTATATATATGTGTATATAATTATTGATGAATTAAAATTATTTTATATTTATTTACAATTTAATGAATAATTTTAAAAAAGTTTTGTCGTTTGGCAGTTGACATATATATGGAGTGTCTTTCTCTAAACTTCTAATATATATATATCCTGTCTGAAGTTATTTAACAAATCACATAAGCTTATTGTCTTGGTATTATTTTGATGGCTTCTTTTTTGTTTTTCTATTATTTTTTTTTTTTTATTTTTTTTACTCCTTGTTATTTTTTTTTTACTCCTTTTTTTTAACTCCTTTTTATTTATTTTTTTACTCCTTTTAATATTTGAGTGAATCAAATTTTGCAATATTTGGAAACGTAAAGCACAACTTGGCAGCTTTTTTTCCTCAGTCGTAAAGGGGAAGTACTGCACAGGAATGTGAAATGTCAATCTTACCTGATACTCACCGACTGCATCTCTACGGCTTGGTGCACGGTTGCAGAATCAATCATTTTTAGACGTGCTTGATCTTGCCTGGTTATCGAGACTCTTACGACCCGAACGAAATTTCTTGAACTATCGGCTTATTATATTCTGATCAGCTACGACTTCACCTTTCCCACAAAGAAGTATTTTAATTCCTTCTGAAGCTTAGTTCGAACTACGTTTTCAAATCACACACAGTGACGCAATGCACAACGTGTCAGCACACCAACTACCTTTGTACAGCTTGAATAGCTTTAGTCACGTGATATACACGCCGAAAACTGGCACGTACTGAAATATTGCAAAACTTTTGACACACCGTATTATTAAGACTATAATTTAGGATCGCTAACCTGTTACCTGAATCTTACAGCTTTGGTGTTGTTTTACTGGTTCCTTGCTTCTGCTTGCATTGCTGGTTTTTGCCTCTCTTTATTTTTTTTATTTTTATTTTTTTTTTCGTGATTCTTGTCTCCTTTAGAATTGGACGAAAGAGTACATTTTAAAGGTAAAACTAGACCCTTTAAAAATGATTAGATTTTGTATTTCATTCGTAGTAAATAAAGTAATTTGTCTTCTATGTTTCAATTGCCATGCCCTCACTTCGACAATTTTTTTTCTTTAGGATTTATTTTCTGTTGTCACCCACAAAACTGGCATCAACCCCCCCCATCACTCACACACAAAGACGAAACCAATTACAGAGTAATAATTATTCTAATTCGGAATTGTAATCATGACCGAGGTTAGGTTTCTTTGTTTAATGGCATATCAAATTCCATGGGTTATTTAAATCCCAAGCCACCGTTGTAGAATAACAGTAATAGTACTATTTGACCCATTGCTGGTGAGATCAGAGGGATTAATACCTTTCGTAAGGGGATTAACCCGATAATGAAGATAAAAGCGCAACTGGATTTCGAATCCACTTACTACAATGTCACAGTCCAGCATATTAGCCACTTCGCCCTCCTTTTTTTGTGAGAGGGTTAAATAACTAGAATAAAATATTCTTTAAGACGAATACTGAATAAATGAAGTCGACCAAGAAAATAAATAATTTAAAATAATTACTTGTCAATAGAAATGGTTTTAAGTTAGTTCAATTTTTTTTTCATTTATTAAAATATTTATTTGTTTATTTATTTCTTCCACCAAAAGGTTTACCATCCATTTTTTGTTTTGTTATCTGAGATCAATGCTTCCTCGCTCTCACAATTCGATGAGCCGTTGTAAATTTATAGATCAAATCCCACAATAAATATTAATAAAAATATTTCTATTTGAAATATTTCTACGTCCCATAAACACAAATTACTGATGAGTCGATAAAACTGTGTTCAAAATCTCCTCGATTGAAATAACTTAAACTAAATGAATCATTATATCTTTTATCGGTGTATTTAATTATAGAATTAATAATTTTCAAAATTTAATTAAAAATAAAATTGAGATTGTTATTATTAATATGACTACTATTATAAAACAGTCGGCTGGGGCTGTAGAATCTGCCGACTGCATCTTTGCAGTGTCCCGTATGTGACACTAAACAACCGGATGGTGAGACTCCAGTAATGCAATAATTTAGGGGAATGTGGAGTACCCCTTTATTGCCATCGCTCCGAGGTCCATTCTGACCCGGAGAGGTAGCATCTGATAGGGTCCTACGTATAGGTCAAATAGAACTGTTTGACATTTAAACTGAGCGCAAACAAATGACTAATACGAAATAGTTTTATTTCTAATAATACAATTTGATCATTTAACTATGTGAAAACAAATGCCTGATGTTTAATTGAATTGTTGGTGATACGTTGCAATACTTGTAACCACTTCACTGCGTGTGCATGCAAACAAATGATTAATCCTTGTTTGGTTTGGTTCAATGGCATATCAACCTTTGTAGGTTATTTAAAGCCGAAGCCATCCTTCTAGAAGAACAGTGATGGTGCTATTTAACCCATAGCTGCGGGGATAAGGGGATTCATACCTTTCCTCAACCATTACACCACGAGGACACCCGTGATTAATCCTGAATAGAATTATTAGTGTTAGATAGCAATACTTGAAACTCTTTAAAGTAAAGTAAAGTTGGCGACCATAGTCGAGGGTAACCCGAAGGCTCCCTTTTCGATAGCTACTACACCAAAGTCTAGGGGAGGGCGCTACTCCTTTCCCTGGATTGCTCTACTTTACTCTTGATCCGTACCTTATAATGCTGTGTTAAGCAAGGAGGCATCAAGTACCATTTTTGGAGTCTTTGGTATGACTCGACCTGGGATTGAACCCAGGTCTCCCTGGCCATTGGCGATGAGTTATTGCTATAACTTAGCAATGCTTGGAATCATTTGACTGTGAGCAAATGAATGAATCGAGTTGAATTTAATAATAAGTGTTAAATAACAATACTTATAATCACTGTACAAACAAATGATTAATATTGAATAGAATTATTAGTGTTAGATAGCAATAATTGAAACCATTTAAATGTGTCGAAACACTAGCAATACTAGTATGCAAAAAATTAGTTGTAACTCATTTAAAAATGAAATTACTAACAAACTAATCTCCTACATAAGATGTATATCTTTTTAAATTTAAACAAATGACTGATATTAAATTGTTACAATTACAGCAATATTTAAAATCATTTAACCGTGTGAAAACAAATAATTAATAGTAAATAGAATTATTCGTATTAAATAGAAATACTTGAATTGTGTGAAAAAAATGAACTCGGGCTCATTAAGAAATAATATCGACAAAATGTGTTTTCAAATCATACATATTTGATGTATAAAGGGGGTTTGGTATTAAATAACCTACTATGGTTGATATGTTATAAAACGAAACCAATCAAGTCTCCAGGACTATGCTAATTATTCTAACTAATATCATCAGTACTGTGCGCACGCTCTCTCTCTCTCACACACACACACATAAAGCATCGGCTGCTATTGACATAAAGCCTTAGATATTACAATTGTTATTATTAAGTGTGTGTGTGTGTATCTATATTTATTTGTTTATGTGTCGTCATATATATATATATATATATATATATATATATATATATATATTTATAGTATAAGTTGGCGAACATTGTCGAGGGTGACCCGAAGGCACCCTTTTCGATAGCTACTACACCAAAGTCTAGGGGAGGGCGCTACTCCTTTCCCGGGATTTCTCCACTCTACCCTTGATCCATACCTTATAATGCTGAGTGTTAAGCAAGGAGGCATCAAGTACCATTTTTGGAGTCTTTGGTATGACTCAACCTGGAGATAGAACCCAGGTCTCCCGGGCCATTGGCGAACACTCTAACCATTATGCCAATATTGATAACAACGATCCAAGTGGAAGGAGAGATTTATCGAGGTCGACACTATGACGTTTCGGTTCTACTGAACCATCATCTGGACCATGAGGAGTGATATTTGCGATTTTAAGTCAACGATGAATGTTTAAAATGCAGAATACAAAAACCTAGGGGAAAATTTGTATTATAAGAAAATGTATTCCCAATAAGTCAAATGACGTAATTTAAAACAGCAAACGCTGATTCACCAATTAGACAGCCAACCTTTTCTTATTAATTTTCAAGAGTCTGAAAACTTATCGTATGCACCTCGTATATGCCAAGAGGTTAGAGAATCGCGTTTATATCAACATTTCATCCATCGACGCATTTACACAATCCCTCCGGCACAGACAGGGTCTGACACATGATCAATTTTTAAGGAGAGTAAAGTTGGTTTGAATTCAGTTTTCCTTCTCCTTGACTGGTTACTTAACAAAGGCTTAAGAAACCTGTTAGCTTTACTGCTTACCAATAACTAGGGGCAGCAGATATCTTCATGCCTTTCTCAAGGGCATTAGTGCGAAATGAACTTCGTCTAGGATTTGAACTCTGATCATCAGTTTCATTTCGTACATCGATAACCGTTACGCTTTATGCGCCTCTGAGTTAAAGTACACCTGGGAGTAATATCAATAGTGATAACCCATAGTTATCAGAAAGACTAGCCAATGGAATCTGCAGAATACATTGACGGCATCTCTGCTAAGGAGTAAGACCGCCAGTCCATCGAATGTCCTTGTATATGACAAAAATTTGACCAGGCTCCAGTAAAACTGGAGGTTTGGGGAACTTGGAGTATCCTTTCATTGACATTGCTCCCAAGTCCACTCTGACCCGGAGTGGCAGCTCCTGATAGGGTCTTATCTATAGGTCAAATAGAACTGTTTGACATTTAAACAGTGCGCAAACAAATGACTTATGCAAAATTGAAATAATAAAGATTAACTGTGCGTAAATAAATGCCTGGTGTTTAATTGAATTATTATTGATTCATAGTCAAGTGCTTTCAACTATTGCTATGCGCAAACGAATGAGTTGTCTTGAATAGAATTTTTAAAAAAGGAAGGTTAGCAACCATAATCGAGGGCGACCAGAAGGCTCCCTTTTCAATAGCTACTACATCGAGGTGTAGGAGAGGGCGCTACTCCTTTCTCTGGATTGCTCAGCTTTACTCTTGATTCGTACTTTATATTGCTAAGTGCTAAGTAAGGAAGTATCAAGTACCATTTTTAAAGTCTTTGGTGTGACGCGTCCTGGGATTGAACCCAGGTCTCCCGGACCATTGGCGAACACTCTACGCACTAGACCAATAATAGAATAATTAGATTTAAATAACAATACTTGGAACCATTTAACTGTGAGCCAAAAAATGACCTCAGTGTGGTTTAAAATGTGCTTACAAATATCTAATATATATATATATATATATATATATATATACTAACTTACTATCTACCAGCATTCACGGTTACCAAGAAAAGGAAAAAAAAAACGCCAGAATTTAGAGATAACAATATTCTTTTAGGAAAAAAATTTAAAAAAGGCCAACTTCGTCACACCAGTTGAAAAAAATCAAGAGATATGCAGTCCGTTGGTCAAAAGAACAAAAACCCACCGTAAATGCTGCAATGCTACAATTACAAATAGTGCTTAAATAGTCGGTGCTAGATACCCTGAAGAGCCGGTTTTGGCGAAACTGTAGTTGGATAGTCTCGACTCGCGATTTAATATATATATATATATATATATATATATTTGAGGAATTGGCATTAAATTATCTTACCAGTGTTGATATGTCATAAAACCCGACCAAACCAAATACTATATATATATATGTATAGAGAGAGAGAGAGAGAATTTGTCATTAAATAACCAAATGGTTGATTTGCCAAAAAAAAAAAACACCAAACTATTGTCATCAGATGGCACCAAACTGAAGGTACCCTCATTTTTCTTATGGGGGTTCGTACTCCATCTACAGAGAATTTAGTCAACGTATTCTAAACGCAGCCAACTTTTTGTGACCAATCAATGGATGGGTTTATGTAAGTTTGAAAAAAGTATCTTTATTTATGTTTTGCCTTTCCGCTGGACAAAATGAGTTTTATTTTTGTTTTTGTTTTGGTTTTGGTTTTGATCTTAGCTTTGTCGTATTCCACATTTTATATCAGTTTTCTTATTCATGTCACGCCTAACCCGGTGACCAAAAAGAATCAAATTAAGTCGATCACTTAGTTTTTGTTTATTGTGGCTTCTTCTTTCTCTCTTCTCTCTCAATCGGTTAATGCCATTCGCTACGTCGTTTTCTTTTTCGAATCACAGAAAGGAATTCCGAAATCTAAAATGGAACAGTCTGAATTTAAAAACTCATAAGTGTCAAAACTTCCGGTACAGGTAAAAAAAAAATAAATAAATAAAAATTGAATATTGGAAGCAAAAAAATGGACTTTAATCCTGATATTTCTTTGACTCGAAGCAAAGTATATATTCGACAAACCTTCATCCTCCCCGCCGCGTCGCTGAAGAATACGTCGACTGCAAGATGCCACCTAATGAGTGTCCTGGACATGACATTAAACACTCTGATGGCGAGGCTCGAATCTTGAAGCTTTTGGAAATCTTGACAACTCCATTTCAATTACTCCCAGGTCCACTCTGACATGGATGGTAATACCTCTTAGGGTCTCATCTAAGAACAAAATTGAATCACCCCATCATTTACTATACTTAAAACCATTAAACAGTGTGCAATCAATTGATTATTTTCAAATAGAATTATTAGTGTCAGCTAGCAATACTTGAAACTATTTAAATGTGAGCAAACAATGGAGCTGAGGCTACTTTAAAAATGTTACCTACAAACTATTACCGTACAAATTATATATATATATATATATATATATATATATACACTCCCCTCCCGGGGGTTAAGTACACTGGCAAAGTAATTAACGGCCGCCACTAGCATAATGGAAAAGCTCTTCTAACGAATTGAGCACCCCGGTATCCGATAGCGTAAAATGTAAACCAGCGAAAGCTAATACAAAATACGTGAAATTCCCAAGCTGACCGGAGTCGGCGAAACCTAAGCATGAAATAAAGGTTTAATGAAAATATGGATTTTCATTGCTCAATACGAACAGGAAATCAAAAGCAGAACCTGGGCTTTTGAATTAGCTTCCCCTAAATGTGAGAAGGCTGTTCATCCCCATCAGCATTCGTTACACTCAACTTTCACATCTATGAAAAAAGACCAGAGAATAAGTCTGCTAAATAACCTTGCCGACTGGGGCTATAAAATACGCCGACTGCATTTCTACAGAGAAAAAAGAATTCAATGAACACCCTCTGAGCGTGTAAATTCAATCGTTTTGGCCACATTGTTTTAAATTGTGTCCTGTCTATGAAACTAATCTGAGTCTGATAATGAGGATCCAGTTCTGAAGCTCCAAAGAATGTGGGGTGTCTATTTATTGCCATTACTCCCAAGCCCACTCTGACCCAGAATGGTATTACCTGTTAGGGTCTCAAATAGAACTATTTAATCATTTATTATACTTAAAAGTATTTATTAGAGTGCAAACAAATGATTGATATTGGTATTTGAGACCCATGCTTCATACCATCTAACTCTATGCAAATAAAACTATTACTGTTAGATAAGAATAATTGAAACCCATTCACAAGCACCAAAATAAAACTATTTATGATAGATAGAAATACTTGAAACCATTTAACTGTGTGCAAACAATAAATAGAAATATTGAAACCATTTAACAGTGTGCAAACAATAAATAGAAATATTGAAACCATTTAACTGTGTGCAAATAAATGAGCTCTCATTTCAAAATAAAATTACCCACAAACTTTTCACTTACAAATTATGTGCTTGTATATATATATATATATATATATATATAACAAGATTTGGTATTAAATACCTTATTAAGGATTTATATGCCATTAAACCAAATAATATGCCTTAAACCATCTGAAATATTTTTTCTTTAAATCTAACATTTTTTAACGTTACCTGGTACATCATACATATATAGGGTGTCTCAAAATAGATGCAACCCATTAATATGATAATGATTTATTACTGGGACGTTTTTCCATGTCACCTGGTGTGAGTTTATGCTTGATCTGGATTCTGTCGGAGGGAATTTTTCAGACTCCTTCTGACAGAATCTCTCACTGCATCCACATGGTCAGGACATCTTGCAGTTAACATCCTGCCAGATCTGGGATTTTCTGCCTTCTTGTTAAGGTTGTTTACTGACCATGTGGCTAGAAATTTGTATACCCAGTAATAAATATGGCTTTTTTAGGGATAATTGTTAAAGTTAAACTTTCTGCGAAATTTTGCTTGCACAGTTTTGAATGATTTCGTCTTCAAATAAGTAGAGACGCAAAATATTTTTACTTCTCTTGACCAAGGCATTGTGATTGAGGATTAATAATTGTTATAGTATACTTTTTTCAAATCTGAAACATAAAAGAACACATTATTATTAGTAGAGTTATGAGCTGTCACCTGGGTCCCATGTATATCGAGACACTCTGTACTTAAAGAGAAAACGAACAGCTAAAGCATTTTGATGAAAACAATAATAGTGAGTGAGAACTATCGGTATAGCGGAACCATTTTAATACCGGCTTGGTGATTGTTCCAAATATGACGCATAAAGGTTTCTCGTGTGAAAACAGACCTTGAGGTAAAATTTGCCCTTGTTTGGACCGGAATAAATAACTTGCAAACGAAAGATAAAGAAACCTCCCCAAAAATTCCTATTTTTTAAAAAACAAATTTGAAGAATTCTCATTGTTCTTACGCATTTACCATTGTGAAAAAAGTTGTTGAGCAATGTTTTTAACCAAAAATACATTCCACCCAAGACTTCTTGCTGCTGAAACTTCACCATCATGATTAATATAGTAGTCTTTTTTCTCCTAAAAGAAGGGAGACGTATAGCAAAAAACAAATTTCATTCAAGACTTAACATGTATTTACTTACTTGTATGGTTTGAAAGATAGGCGGTAGGTAGCAGTACGTCGACTGTTTTTTGTGATTTTTTTTGTTTTATTTGTTTTGTTTTTTTTCTGTTAGTTATTTGGATTTTACAGCATATCAACCTTTGTAGGTTATTTAACGCCAAATCCATTTTTATGCTAATAGTTCGATTTCAAACAATTCAGTTTAGCATGAGTACATAGTTTAATTATCAAAAACGTTTCTATTTCGAGCTATTCAGTTTATTCAATTCTCATTCAGATTTGGTTTACACACAGTTAAATGTCAAAACAGTTCTATTTTAAACAATTCAGTTTAGTGTAAGTAGAGTTTCAAAGTCAAAAACAGTTCTATTTTAAACAATTCAGTTAAGCACAAACACGCAGTTTAAATGTAAGTACAGTTTAATTGTCAAAATCATTTCTATTTCAAGCTATTCAGTTTAGTCAAACAGGTCTAATTCAAACAATTCAAATTAGCATAAGTATGCAGTTAGTTCTATTCAACCCATAGATAGGGCCCTATCAGGTGCTACCATTCCGGGCCAGAATGGACCTGGGAGCAATGGCAATGAAGGGGTGCTCCGCCTTCCTGGAATCTCACCATCAGATTGTTTGTTTTCATATTAAGGTCACTCATTGGGGGTCTTACCCCTCTACTGAGTTGCAGTCTGTGTATTCTACAGCCCCCACTCCCCACCTGACTGGGCAATTTTCTGTTGCGGGGGAGATGCATCGAAGATTTATTCATAACAGTACATAGAATCTTTATGTTTTTCTTATCTTGCTGCTTCTCAAAACAAAATTCCAAGTGGAGTACAGCCAGACAAAACCTGATATACAATTAAAAAAATAAGATTAAAAAAACAACAATCCCCAAAGAATTTACATACTCGGAGTACTTGTTAATAAGTTAGGCGGGAAATTTAGTATCTGTATTAACAAAAATTTTTTGTCAAAAGGTCAATTTTAAAATAAAGTGAAGCTAGTTGGAGCGGGTGTCCATGTGCGATAATGGTTAAACCGTTGTACTGCGGAATCGTAGAATGCGAGTTCGAACTCCAGTCGTGCAATTGTGTTCACTTTTGGACTAGGGGTGTGTCCGTGGAGTAATGGTTAAAGAGCTTGACTACGGAATCGTAGTAAGCGAGTTCGAATTCTAGTCGTGATATTACGTTCACTTTCAGACAAATACCTTGTGAAAGGTATGAACCCCCGTTATCCTCTCATCTATGGGTTAAATAGTACAAAAACTGTCCTTCTAAAAAAAGAAGGATGGATTTGGCATTGAATAACCCGAGAAGGTTGATATGCTATTAAATAACAAACAAACAAGTTGGCTTGAGTTCAGAGTATGCATTCTGTTCGACCGGTTGCCGAACGAAGGCTAAAGAACCCAATCACACCGTGCAAAATTATCAGAGATTTTGAACCTTACAAGTTTGTCATATTTCCGACCGCGTGTCAAATTAAGCTAAACATAGTAATGGCTATTAGCCAAATGGAGGTGCCCGTGGTGTAATGGTTATCGTCGCAGGATATGGACACGGTTACACGAGTTCAAATCCTGGACCTGACTGATTGCATTTCACATAGCACTAATACCCTTGGGAAAGGTATGAATCCAAATATTCTCCCTCCAGCCATGGGGGAATAGTAGGAAATAAATAGTAGGTAAATATGAATAGCCAAATGAAGAGAGTTCGCCAATGGCCCAGGAGACCTGGGTTCAATCCCAGGTCGAGTCATACTAAAGACTCAAAAAATGGTACTTGATACCGCCTTACTTAGCACTCAGAATTATAAGGTAAGGATCAAGGGTAAAGTTGAACAATCCAGGGAATGGAGTAGCACCCTCCGCTACACCACGGTGTAGTAGCTATTGAAAAGGGAGCCTTCGGATCACCCACGAATAAGGTCGCCATCTTTACTTACTTACATCACGCTGGTGCAAATTGATGCACTGAGGTTCAGCTCATTCAAGTGATTGACAACGATTTAAAATTAGCAACAATAATGGTCGATATATATTTTTTGTTTGCAGTTTCACAAACTAAAAAGTTTTCTCATAACTTTTGAGCAGAAGATGATAAATGAGGAAATCATTTTCATACTTTTTTAAAATATATTTTTTTCAAAGTATTCTCGAAAGAAAGAAAAAATTTTAATAAATAAAATATGTAAAGTAAAAAAAGATCTTTAAAATTACTTGTCAAGAATATCCGCCATTTTTGATTAATTAGTGTAAGGTGATGAATGACAAGTTTTATTATCGCGTGTTTTCGGCAAGATGATCTTAATTACCTCCCCTTAATGTCCGCGAATCTGATTTATATCGTCCACCATTAGCAAGACTATTGGAGCACCAGACTTGCACACGCAAGTAAACAACGCTATCCACAGTCTCTTTACAGTTTTTAGTTTTTGAATGTATGTGTGAACAAGAAGGTTATATATATAATTCTTTTTCCCCTTTCAGCTGTGCAAATTTTCAGCTATTCAGTTCCCCATAAATTTCACTAACGTTTCGCGAGTAACTTTTCAAGAAAGCTTTAAATAGTCTGAATTTAAAAAAAAGATATAATTAAAAGATCTGAAGTTTATAAAGAAATATCTGTGCAAACAGCTTATCTATGAGAAATACTGCCTAACTAACACCGGCATAGGTCATATATATGTGCAGATGGGGATCTAGCTGATATCCCAGGTAACTGTAATGTGTGTTTCAGCACTAATAACATTTCGTAATCAAATAACTTAACCGATTCTCGTGACAATAATGTCAAATTTTTACATGTATAGAAACAACTCGAAAAAATTATGATTGATTCATTGATTGTATTTATAATTTTTTAGGGTTTTTTTTTATCATTTATTTACTTATTTTTGGTAAAGAAATGTCAATCACTAGAGAAGGAAAGACGTTTAAACAGAATTTTGTGTTGTTTCAAGAAATGCTTCAAAAATCTTAATCGGCTCTATAGTCAGGAACATGGGGGTGAGTCTGGTAATTCAATTTATAATATATAATTCCCTTCTCTCTCTCTCTTTTATATATATATATATATATATATATATATATAAAAAACCTTATTTGGACAATGAGATTTAATTATTGCGCCTTGAAATAAGTTTAATTGTTACAAACATCTATATAAACAAATACACCAGCCGATCAGCCGCTGCTAATTTGAAAAGTCCTCCCCCCAAGCTAAATCAAAAAGCATGTAAGTGATCTATAAACGACATTTTGAACCAGAAGATGGTTTTCATTGAACGAATAGATATGCCCCGTTACCAGTACATTTTCGTAGCCTCTCTTGTGACATGTCGACTTGTATAAAAACCTTTTTTTTAAAAAGTCTTTCGAAAAAAACATTTTTCTACATAAACATTTTCTCCCAATCTTGACCTATCCATCTATGGATCAAATAAAACCGTGTAACCATTTAACTGTGAACAAATAAATTACTGATGTTGAATTGTTAGTGTTACATCGGAATGCTTGAAACCATTTAACTGTCGGCAAACGAATGTGTAATATTGAATAGAATTATGTTAAATAGCAATACTTTAAACCATTTAACTGTGTAGGAACAAATAAGCTTTAGGCTTGTTGAAAATGCTACCAAGAAACAATTCCTTTACAAGTCCTGTATTTTTTATATACATATAGATAAATAAGATTTGGCATTGAATAGCCTACAAGGGTTGATATGCCATAAAACCCAACCAAAATGAAGGCAACCCTATCAAATATTGATCTGAAAAAACTTCTTTTGGTGGGTTGGACATATCACTATATATCAATATTTTTTGGTATACTCAGCTTGAATACTATTGGATTTGGTAATGAATAATACTCAACATTATCCGTTTTAATCGTAAAATTGATGAGATTCACCGCTGATTAATTCGTTCTATCAAAAGGAATCGAATTTTATAAGACTTTTCACGTTTTCTTTACGGAAAATCAAACTAACAAGAAGTTTTTAAAGAAAAAAAAACTATGCAGCCGAGGTGTTTTATTTTCTCTCTCTTCCTCTCTTCTACATATATATAATGAAAGTCTGTAAGAAACAAAAAAGGTCATACCAAACGGATATTAAAAATATTTGTGAACATTTACTGTTTTTTTTTTCTTTTATTTTAAGCTATTTTCTTTCAGAAAGTAATCAGGTTTTCGGACTTTTTTTAATATATTGATTTGCTGTTTGTATTAATTTAGTGTCAAAAGGTGCGTTCTCTTACATCTGCTTTCGTTTCTATTTGTTTTATAAGATTTCCAAAACGTTCTCAATTTTGAAATAAACAAGGACTTATTGATTAGTAATATATATATATATATATATATGAAATTAATAAAGTCTAGCTGAGTACGGCTTATGAAGTAAGTGTAGACTGGGGTCACAGATAAATGAAAACTAACAAACAGCTTTTAAGTTTTTTTTTATTTTTTCATCTTTTTTTCTGTGGCTTTTTATAAATAATGTCTATTCTACAATGTTCATTGTCCATTTCACAATTCACACCTCTAATTTGGTTTCGTAGTGTCAAATGGCATGTCAACCATAATGGGTTATTTTATGCCAAATCCTGGTTGCACAAAGCTGCACGTTTTCAAATAACTAATCATCCTCAGTTTATGATTGAACTTTTATTTGACCCCTAAATGGGAACCTAACAGGTACTACCACTCAGATTCAGAGTAGACCTGATATTTCTCCCAGCGAGGATGCTCGACGAGCCACCGTTTCGTGCAGAGGCTTTTCAGTGGACTGTCTGATATCCGTGCTGGACGGTCAATGCTCCATGGCAGACTTGGGGCCGCAAAGCCCCCGGTATCGGCATTGCCATTGCTCCCAGGTCCACTCTGGCCCAGGAGTGGTAGCACCTGATAAGGGTCCTATCTATGGATCAAACAGAACTAACTGAATTGTTTGAATTAGAACTATTTGACTAAACTGGATAGCTTGAAATAGAAATGTTTTTGACATTTAAACTGCGGGCTTATGCTAAACTGAATCGTTTAATATATAAACTAATTGTTTGAAATGAAACTTTTTGACATTGAAACCTAACTGATTGGTTTAATATAGAACTGTTTTGACATTTAACTGTGTAAATAATCTGTACTAATACTAAACTGAATTAGAACAGTGTGAATAAATTGAATAGCTTGAAATAGAAATGTTTTTTGACAATTAAACTCTGTACTCATGCTAAACTGAATTGTTTGAAATTAAACTTATTATTTGTATAAAATGCACTTGACGTTAAATAACCTACAAAGGTTGATATGCCATAAAACCCAACCAACCAATCAGAGTAGACCTGGGAGTAATGGCAATAGTGGGGTACTCCGTCTACTCTAGAACTTAAGAACAGGAGCTTTGCCTTCATATGCAGTTTCGTGTCATACCCAGGACACAATTTAGACCTCAGGCAAAAACGATGGAATTAGCACACTCAAAGGATGTTCATTTGAGAGGGGTTGCGGTGGGGGTGTTAAATCTTGTGAAAAATAAACTAATAACAGTTATGAGCAGATTTCAGATGACATGTGATTGAAAAATGGCTCTGGCTTTACAATTTCGAACTCGTCCATAACGCTACGCAAGCAACCAGAAACATTTCTTGTGTGAAAGGTAAAAGCGCTGTTCTCAAGATATTTCGCTCGGATTACAAGAACCTGGTCAACCAGGAAAGATTATATACGCCTAAGAAGGTGGATTCACAAGCTGTGCTTTCCGCCATCAAGACAAATCCGATGAGAAACATTCGAAGAGTATCAGGCGAGCAAAAGTATCCACAACAGCTGAATTGTACCTCACGTCACTAAAATATTGCATTTCTTTTGATTCACACGAGTAGAAGAGTATGTGTTTGGATCTTTTGATTTCCCAAAAGATGTAGCATTATATAAAGGGTACTGCGAAGTTCTCCAGCTAACCAAAATGGAATGACCTTGCACCGTGAAATGTACACTGTGTTCATTATATTTATCCTCAATTTTAGCACATGAAGTACACTGTTTCTTTAAGATAATTTTCTTAGTTTGAACGAGAACTTTTTAGCACACCTCTCCTATGTTTCTTTGTGTGGGTGTATGTTGTTCCTAAGCGGCTGCAATCTGGTTCCAGATCACTAGATCAGATGGTATCTGCTGACCCCCTGGAGCGACAAAACGTGTGGTCGACAGGAAGAAAGCCTGTATGGCCCACACGCAGCTTAGAAATTTGGATAGGAAAGAATATATATATATATATATATATATATATATATATATATATATATATAATGTCTATCTTCAGTCTGCTTTAAACACACAATGAGAAAAATATTTGCATCTTCATAATTCATTTAGAGTTGGAAAAAAAAGGTTCGTAACGAAAAGATTGAAATGACCGATATGCGTTCAATCCTTGGACTGGGTTGTTTGCGATTCCCTTCGTACTAAATTTCTTGGGAAGGCATGAATCCAAATAGGTTCTTTAGATTTGATACGGCAACCAATCTAGGAGAATGAAAGTTAATTCAAATCCATTTAAATTCGCTTAAAAATTGACCTTGTGTCGCAACCTTCCGTGGTGGAGGAGTTTGATAAGAACAAGTTTAGCAAAATTACTCGCTTGCTATGAACAGAAAAAAAACTTTTAAAACGTGTTCATAGTTTGATCAAACTGAATAGCTTGAAATAGAAATGTCTTTGACAATTAAACCGTAATTATATTTAAACAGCGTGCCTATGCTAAACTAAATTATTTGAAATAGAACTGTTTTTTAATATTGAAACTGCATTTACACTGAATTGAATTGTTTAACATAGAACTGTTTTGACATTTAACTGTGTGTAAACTAAATCTGTTCTTATACTAAACTGAATTAGCTGAATTAGAACTGCTTGACTAAACTGAATAGCTTGAAATAGAAATGTTTTTCACAATTAAACTGTACTTAATGTTAAACTGCGTGCTTATGCTAAACTGAATTATTTGAAATCGAACTATTTTTGACATTGAAACTGTGTTTACACTAAACTGAGTTGTTATATATAACTGCTTGAATAAACTGAATAGTTTGAAAAAAGAACTGATTATTTACAGAAAAATGGATTTGGCGTTAAATAACCCACAAAGGTTGATATGCCATAAAACCAAACCAAACTAAAACGTGTTCATTACTCGTTAGGTATATCACTTCGATAATAAAAGATCAATACCTTTTCCTTACTACTCCTAGTTTCACGATGTTTCAATCTCCAACTGAGCAACTTGAATAAAGGCAGTAAATTTTCCCTTTCTCTCTCGAGTTAAAATAGATCTTTCAGCTGACCTGAAGAACTCTAGCAGCAAACGGCAAAGCCAACGTTTGATCACGTGTCTGCATGTCGATACGAACGCCGATCATTTTATATTCTCGGAATTCTATAATACATAAAGTTTTCTCCACACACATACTCCGAGATTTTACTCCTAAAAGTGTATGCTCGCTCTTGAAAAAAATTGTCCACTTACTGATTTAAAATTTATTCTGAAAATATTATCATTGTAAAACCACATCTTCTAGGGTCTTTCAGTTGCCCCGATATAAACTAAAAAGAATTCATCTTAATTTACACGACCATTCTCCTTTACTTTATGGATCTAATTTGATCGGTAGGAATTAGATGTAGTTGACTGTATCACCTGTAATGGTGTAAGAACCCCACAAAAATGGAGTGTCCTGAATGTAGCACTAAACTACATCTGATGATTAGGCCCCAGTTCAAGAGTTCTGTGTGACTATGAAGTACTCTTTTGTCACTATTACTCCCATGTCAACTCAGACCTTTGTTAGTAGTACACAGAATTTACCCAACCCCTCCGCTAGGGAAGGATGTGACACGAGCGGAGTTTAACAGGTTTGAATTCAGAGTTTTCCTTCTCCTAGACTAGTTGTCTCACCAAGGCTGAAGAACCCAGTCTGCCCTACTATTTACCCATAGCGGGAGGGAGAATAATTGGATTCATACCTTTCCCAAGAGTATTAGTGCTATGTGAAATGCAATCAGCCTCGTCCAGGATTTGAACTCGTGTCGACGTATTCTACTACGATAACCATTAAACCACGGGCATCTCCGAAATTGGTTTGTAGTATCAGTTAACGTTCTATTTATGTGTCAAATATATCTCTGCAAAAATATCAATTTTATATGGGAATACTTGAAGCTAAATAACTGTATATAAACAAATCCTAATTTGGCTCCTTCCGATTTTTTATACAAGCGTAAACTGTTGGTCTTTCTCAGAAGATTGAGGGACAGCGAGTCATCTCATGACTCTACTCAGTACTCAAGCCGATCTCGCTTTGGTCTGGATGATCACAATCATTCTTCTAATCACAAATTCCATGAGTCTATTTTCTAAGCCCTTGGGAATTATTTCACAGCTCGGATCACAATCACTTTCGTGTCCCACAGCTTTTTCAATTCTCTAACAAGGTCTAAATATTTGTCAATATTTTCACTTTCTTTTAGTTCTCACTGCATGGTCTGCGGAAATCAAAAATTCATTATATTTTCTTGTTAATTAACACAAGGTCTAGTCTTCGAGCAGAGATTAATTGATACGTTTATATCTCAGAATCCCAGGGAATTTTTTTGCATCTCATTCGTTTAAAGATATATATATATATATATATAGATAGATAGATATTTATGCATATATATGTATTGAGATATATATATATATAGAGAGAGAGAGATATGTATGTATATATAAGTATGTATATATATGTATACATAGACATATATATATGTATATATATATATGTATATATATGAATGTATATATATATATATATATATATGTATATATATGAATGTATATATATATGTGTATGTATAT
>CAUZXS010006388.1:0-140000 GCA_963585895.1 Sepioteuthis lessoniana
ACCAGCCGCGATTGGAGCATTGAACGCAACAGCTTAACAGGAGTGATATTAGGGCGCAAAAGATCTGCAGCACTTTGTGCCACCTGGCCCGATGGGCATTGTACATACCAAACGTTTAGCTTCTACCAACAATACGATGGTGCTAACTATTCAAGTACCGTACGCTTCAATGGGGTGGGCAGTCAAATAAAAATAGGGTGCAATAAGTTCAAGTAACTTAAACGCTGATAAAGGAATATTGTCCGGCCACCTTGCCTACAGCTTCTGCATTTACAATCAATACCGGAATATTGGCTTCATTCTGTAACAACGATTGAGCAAACGTATCGAATTGGGGCAACAGGCTTTCTGTGAAATACCCAACTGCCAATAAGTCGGCCTTATTTTCAACGGCATATTCTACCACTTCTTTGTTAAATGCCTTTTTGCCGGGCATGATTTCGGCAGTACACGAAATGCCACGCTCGCTCATGTGCTTTTTAGCCATCAAAATGCTGTTTCGAATTTTATTGATGAGCCATTCGTCGGTTTGATGCTCTACCACAATATGAATCTCGGAGTTAAATTGTGTAGCAAGATCTTCGGCAAACTTGAGCACCTGAGTACTTTCGCGATTCAGGTTAAGAGGCATCACAATTCTATCGCAGCCAGGCGTAGAAGTTTTTTCTTCTTGCACCACCAAGAATGGAATGTGAGAGCTGGTAATTACACGCAATGCATAACTGCCAAACAAACGTTGCATGCCTAGTGATAATGGCCGGGACATTACACACCGTGACGCGGAGCCTACGGGTGCCTTTGTACTCCGGCTGTAGCCTGAAGTTCTTAGTAATGACGTCCGATTCAGCCAACTTGGCTGCCTGTTTTTCCGTAGGAAGGAGGACCTCCCATGTCGCAAAACTTTTTCGGCTAAAGTATTGGCATGGGATGCCTGCCTTCCTTATCAGGTCCTCAAAGACCTCCTTGGTGAGCCCCACCAGTCTTTTCGTCTTCAGGTCGGAAACGACCAGAGAGAGGACTCTTGGGGCGATCTTATCGGCGATCTCCGGTATGGGCAGTATTTCATTCCCCTTGAAATATTTCGCAAATCTGCCCACCCGGTCCGCCTCGTGTTCTTCTGGTCCTCTCTGCTGGCCCTTCCAAGCTGTGGGGCTCTTTTGGGCCGGCTGAATCGGACTACCTTGAGACGTTTCAGGTTCGGTTGTGTCTCCGGGGATCGGCAGCGAAGGCCAGTTTGATCCGATTGGAGTGGTCGGTGCGGAAGTGGTCGGTGTAGGGGTTGTCGGTTCTCCCTCCATGGCTGATGTAGAATTATCAGCCAGGAGGGTAGAAGAATTAACCTCCACCTACAGTAAGTATGGAGGGGGGTTCTACTGTTAAAATAAGAGACGGACACACAAAAACACTGAAAAAAGGCCAATAAAAACACGTAGAACCCCTGAAAAATGAAAATAAAAATTAACACAGTCTTGACGAAAAAACACAAGTCGGATAACAAGTATACAGGTGACAAAACACAATAGACAGACCAACGTCAAAAATAACGTGTTCTCGGTAAGACTTTTTTTTCCTTTTTTTTTTAAAATAAAAAAGTTCAAACAAAAAAACAAAGTCTTACCGAGATAACCAAAATACACGTATTCCAAATGGGTTTTGCACACAGAAAAAAGTCAAGTAAACGCGAAGTAGCGTGGTCAAAAGCAAAGTCAAGACTCGGCGAGAAAAATGACTTTATTTCCTGTAGATTCACAGGTAGGCACAAGGCCTGGAGTTTTGGGGGAAGGGGAAGGGTGCGGTCATGCATTATCTATGTTTTTACTAAGGGGACCTAGCTAGCCACATTCGCCGACCCATTCAACAATACAATATATAACCATTCATCCGTCGCCATATGCGCAGCAATTACCAAAATACCACATGTACTCTATGAAAAGTCCTACTTAAAACCCGAAAATTGATGGATGATTTTTGTTCATGATTTATATACAATGTTTGTGATGGGGATGGGAGAAAAACCCCGAAATAAACGAAAAAACAAGGAAAAAATCCCCATTTGGTTACCCTCCCATCCCCCCGTCTCTAAAATCGGAGGCCGACTGTTTTCCGGGGCGAAAGGAACCGAAAACAAGCCGGACCTGCCCTAAGTGGGATTGGGATCCTAATCTACGGGGGTAAAAGGAAACAACGGGTCGGGCGCGGAATGGGTTAATACACGCGGGTGATATGATTTTTATAAATTTTATATATACATATGAGTGTTCAAGATCTTCAGTAAACGTGGGCTGGGACACGGGCTGAGGTACAAAAATAATGGGGATGGGGAAGATCTTGAGAACTAACGACTAGATGACGGGGACAATGACACACAACATACTGCTAACTAGGTACCTAGGTACCAAAGAGAAAAAAGGGGAAACAGTTCTACTTACCAGGGGTGGGGTCCCTAAGGACCCGTACCGTAGACTCCATGAGTCGGCAGAGGAGGGAAGGATGACTCCAACATTGCCCCCTTTCGCACGACCAGGCTCGCTGCATTCACCCACCTTTTGCTGAATTTTATGCGATCCAAGCATTTTCTATCGCATCTGATTTTGACCCTCAGCAGATGCCGAAAGAACAAAACCAGATCACGATGAGAAAAGTTTGCATCGTCATAAAATCCCTTGTTTCGCGTCGTCCACACCACCATTCTAGCTACAGCCAGGATCGCGAGAAACACCACACGCTTCTCACCCTGAAACGGAGGAAGAACGTTGTCCACGACGTAACCAACGTCGAGCAGCACGAGCTGTTTGGGCTCGATGCGGGCCGTCCACTCGCCGACGTGATCCCAAAACGGACGGACTCGCTCGCAGTAGTAGAAGGCGTGCTCAGCCGTTTCTTCCAAGCCACTGCCGCAGCGAGTGCAATCGGGCATGTCTGCCAGGCCCGCCTTGTAGTTCAAGCCGGCAAGGGGTAACGCATTTCGCGCAAGTCGCCAGGTGAGCGAGAACTCGGAGTTGTTCAAGAAGCTCGATCCTGGCGCCCAATTCCAATGAGAGCGAATCTCCTCCATCGTCCAGCCGTGCCGCTCGCTGAGAGGATCAGAAGCGGAACCCACCACTAGCTCCCGATATAGTTCTTTTCGAGGCCATGAAAGGTCACTGGACCCAAGAAGGTTACGAAGGGCCGTTCGGCACTCGCGGACAAACAGTGTTTCGCCCAAAGGCCTACGTCGACCTTCAGCCTTTGGGTCTGACTTTAAGCGAGGAAAAGTCCGACTCGCCTTCAGTCTCCACACTGCAGTCCCCGTCAAGACTCTGCCCAGGTATGCAAGTCTTTCAGCAAGCCAGTGGCTCTCCAGATCAGGCATACCCAGACCCCCGTTGCGCGTACGTTGGATACAGACCTGCCTACGGACCATCGGCCTTGCACCTCGCCAGAGCAATCTGGAAAGGGATTGTTGCAGCGCCAACCGACGTGCCTTAGGCAGAGGAAGTACAGCCAATCGGTAAAGAATCAGGGGGAAGACGTACACGGCGCACGCCTCCGCCCTACCCTTTAAGGACAACCTCCTTGAAAGCCAGGTGGCCACCTGAGCATTCACCTTAGCTTGTACTTCCGACCAATTTCGCTCCAGTTGGAGGTCGGGCCCGAACCACACCCCGAGGATGCGGACGGGTCCGTCACTCCAGCGGAAGGGCCCTGGAAGAGTATCGCTACCCCTCCAAGCACCAAGCCGCAAACCTTCGCTTTTGTCAAAGTTGACCTTGGCCCCTGCAATCCGCTCGTACTCACTAACCGCCTTCTTCACAGCCTTTATATCCAGACGGCGGGATACAAACACTGTGATATCATCAGCGAACGCGGAAACCCTTGCCGCAAGGCTGCTAACAAAAGGTATACCGCGCAGGGCCGGACTTGTCCCCTCATCCCTAAGCCTGCGCAGGAGGGGCTCCAACGCGAGGACATAGAGGAGAGGAGACAGCGGGCAGCCCTGCCGCACCGAACGCTCGATCGCGAATACCCCCGAACGCCTTCCGTTCACCTGCACCACTGCCTGAGGGTTGTGGTACATCATGCTAATCCATCTGCGGAACTCCGGTTTGAATCCGGCAGTCTCCAAAACAGACGCCAAGAACCGATGGTCAACCCTATCGAAGGCCTTGGACTGATCTAAACTGATCAGCGCGGCTTCTGTGTCGTCTTCTATCCCCTCTAGGACCTCGCGAATCAAGTGCAGATTGTCTTGGATTGATCTTCCCTTCACAGCAAAGGTCTGTTCAGGGCCGATCAGATCACTGATGACACGCTGTAAACGATTCGCCAAGACCCGGGCCAAAATCTTTAACTCTGTGTTAAGCAGAGTTATGGGCCTGTAGTCATCTAAACCCTCCCAAACATGTCTGCCACCTTTCTTCAGCAATGTGATCACGCCCTTGGTAACGCTACCAGGGATGGCTCCCTGGGCGAACCAATGGTTGAACATATCCGTCAGAATAGGCACAAACATGTGCGACATCCTCAAGTACACTTCGTAGGGCAAACCATCCAGTCCCGGCGACTTGTTGAGGCCTACTTGCTTCAACGCGTCACGGACTTCGCATTCAGTAACCACACCCTCGCAGCCAGCCGCTTCAGCCGCCCCAAGGCGGGGGAAGTCGGCAAGATAGCTACGAAACTCCCGGATTGGGAGATCAGTGCAGCGGGCAAAGCGACCCCGAAAGTGCGCCCGAAAGGCATCACGTATCTCACGACTCGAACGCAGCAGTCGCCCGTCCGGGGCCTTGACAGAAGCGATGTACCGATCGGGGAACCTTCGCACTTCTTCTTCACGCGCAGTCGCGTTCGTCTTCACAGCTTCGTTGAGAACTCTCTTTAACCTAGATCTAACTACGTAGCCCTTGTAGCGCTCGCTACTCTCGCGCTCAAGGTCCCCCCTAGCTAGCTCTACGTTTAGGGAGTCCCCCCCAGCCACCGCCCGGGAAAGTCTATCTTCTATAGATTTCGCTTCCTTGGCCCTATTTAGATTGAGCTGTTGACCGTACTTGGTAGCGAAATCTCTAATCCTATGCTTAAGAGATCCCCACCACCTATTGCCGGTAACCGCCCCCACTAACGCCCGCTGAATTAGGGATTCCAGCCGGTCCCGGAAGTCCCGTATCTCCAGTAAGGAGGTATTGAACTTCCAGTAGCCGGCCAGCCTAGGCCTATCAGCTAACCGTAGACTGACTCTAACAAGTTTATGGTCAGTCCACGCTATCAAGTGGAACGTGGGACAACTAACAAAATCGATGTCAGCTCTTCTAACTAACACTCTGTCCAAGTAGGTACCCACTTTGGCAGAGGGCGAGCTTTCTAACCACGTCCACATCTCCCGCCCTGGGTGATCAAAACGAAACCTGTCGACCAGATCATGACGAGTCATGAGGCCGGCAAGGCTGCTATCACACCTTCCCGCACTACTAGCTCCCCGCCCGACCTTATCTATCTTGGGATCAAGGATCGCATTCCAATCACCCATTAAGACTAGCCGCTTCGTATCGTCCAGGAACGGCGCCAACCGACGAAAAAAGGAAACCCTCTCCGCAACGATATTGGGCGCATAAACCGCAACCAGACGAAACTTGAAACTTTTCACGGCAACATCGGCCACAACCAGCCGGCCCCCGTCACCTGCAAAAACAACGTCAACATCAGCATCAAGGCTGCGTCCAACTAGCAAGGAGACCCCAGCGCTGAAGTTGCTGCCGTATGCTGAGAAAACGTTAAAGTCGTTCTTCAGCACCCGACAGTCAGCCTCGCAAGTGAAGTGGGTCTCCTGCACTGCAGCAACATCTACGCAGAGCTTCTTGAGTTCACCAAGCAAGCGCGCACACTTGCTTGAATCCCTCAGTCCCCTCACATTCAAACTGACAATGTTTAAAGCCATCAATCCGACTTACCTTACTCATCGTCGACTACGGGCCGGAAATCCTTGGGCGTGAGGATGCCGACAGCCTGACGCAGGGAACCGGTACCGAGTTCAGTCGTCACTCGGTTGTCCCTGGTGATTCCGCCGACATCTATCGGGAACTTCAGTTTTAGGGCCCTGTAAAGAGAAGGGTGAACCAAAATTGGGACCCTCCCTGCGCAATATGTTATACATTTTTTGAGTGAGGAGTGCTCCAACTCCGCCAGCTTTATGCCCGTATCAGTCTGACAGACCGTACTCAGGTACTTCCATACGCCCTTAGTACGGTCGCCAGCTGACCGGACAAAAGTGGTCACCATGGCTGCACTCCTAAAGTTTGCTGGATTTGAGATTTTGAGGTCATTTATTTTTTCCAGCCTGGCCAACGGCTTTAGTGCCTTCCGGAGCTGGAAGTCCCCAACTGCCTCCAGCTCCGCAGAGCACAAAGCCGCCGCCCGCTGCATTTGTCCAATTGTGAGTTCCTCTTTCTTTTTCTCAGGAGTTTTTCTTTTTGGGGAGATCAGGGCTGGGAACAATTCCTGGGAGGAAAAGTCAGTAGGGCTAAGTGAGGGGAGGGACGGAGTTCGGGCTAGGCCCGAGGGTTGTGCCCTTTCGGCAGATTGAGATCTGGGGAGGGGGATTTTATAGGGGCGGTGATGCTTCTTAAAGAAGAGTTCTTGCTGGGGTGAAAGGGGGGCCATTTGTTGGGGAGGAGATGGTAATGTGATCTTTGGGGGTGGAAATGTTGGTGGGGGTAATGGAGGTAGTGGTGAAGGTGCTGGTGGTGATGGTTGAGAGGAGGGGCCTGCCTCAGGAGGAGTTTTTTCTGGGCATAATTTCTTAGCCGCCCCCTCCCCACTGTCCCTTCTCCTCTTGAGGTTCGTGGATGTCTCCATTTCCTCGTACTTTTTTGTTTTTAGCCCCTTTTTTTTTGGTGATGGAGCTGCTGGTTTCTTGGGGGTTGCTGTTTTTTGGGTTTTTTTTGTTGCTGCTGCTGTCTGTTGTTCTGTTGTTGTTTTTGTTGCTGCTGTTTCTGTTGTTTTGGTTACTGTTGTTGTTGTTGTTGCTGTTGTTTCTGTTGTTTTTGTTGCTGTTGCCTCTGCTGGTGTTCTTGTTGTTCTTGTTGCTGCTGCAACTGCTGCTGCTGCCGCTATCGCTGGTTCTGCTGCTGCTACTGCTTGGGCCCTGGTCTGCTTTTGAGGAGGGGATGGGCTTTTTTCTCCCCCTTGTTTAGGGGATCCCCTCCTCTTTTTGGTTACTTCAGTCCAGCCCTCCTGATTGTTTTGGGGCTGGACCTGACCCGGGCCCTTGGCCTCCGCTTCTTTGGTGATGGTGGGGGCCGCCGCGTCCTTTGTTGTTGTTGTTGTTGTTGTAGACGTCGACGCCTTATTTTCAGGTCGCTGGGGGCAGAACTTGGCGATGTGTCCAATCTGCTTACACCCCCAGCACCTGGGGCGTCTTCCCTCCACCATCACCATCATCTGCCGATCCCCGCTGATCAGCATATCAGGGATGGCTTTGAAGCCATCCCTGGTCAGGCACAGCCGGAAGGCATAATCCCCGTAGGCTGCCCCGGCCGAGGATCTGAGGAGGCTGGATTCCTCGACGTGTCCGTAGGCGCTTAGGTACGCCGCGAGGACCTCCCCAGTGATAATGGCCGGGACATTACACACCGTGACGCGGAGCCTACGGGTGCCTTTATACTCCGGCTGTAGCCTGAAGTTCTTCGTGATTACGTCCGACTCAGCCAACTTGGCTGCCTGCTTTTCCGTAGGAAGGAGGACCTCCCATGTCGCAAAACTTTTTCGGCTAAAGTATTGGCATGGGATGCCTGCCTTCCTTATCAGGTCCTCAAAGACCTCCTTGGTGAGCCCCACCAGTCTTTTCGTCTTCAGGTCGGAAACGACCAGAGAGAGGACTCTTGGGGCGATCTTATCGGCGATCTCCGGTATGGGCAGTATTTCATTCCCCTTGAAATATTTCGCAAATCTGCCCACCCGGTCCGCCTCGTGTTCTTCTGGTCCTCTCTGCTGGCCCTTCCAAGCTGTGGGGCTCTTTTGGGCCGGCTGAATCGGACTACCTTGAGACGTTTCAGGTTCGGTTGTGTCTCCGGGGATCGGCAGCGAAGGCCAGTTTGATCCGATTGGAGTGGTCGGTGCGGAAGTGGTCGGTGTAGGGGTTGTCGGTTCTCCCTCCATGGCTGATGTAGAATTATCAGCCAGGAGGGTAGAAGAATTAACCTCCACCTACAGTAAGTATGGAGGGGGGTTCTACTGTTAAAATAAGAGACGGACACACAAAAACACTGAAAAAAAGGCCAATAAAAACACGTAGAACCCCTGAAAAATGAAAATAAAAATTAACACAGTCTTGACGAAAAAATACAAGTCGGATAACAAGTATACAGGTGACAAAACACAATAGACAGACCAACGTCAAAAATAACGTGTTCTCGGTAAGACTTTTTTCCTTTTTTTTTTAAATTAAAAAAGTTCAAACAAAAAAAAACAAAGTCTTACCGAGATAACCAAAATACACGTAATCCAAATGGGTTTTGCACACAGAAAAAAGTCAAGTAAACGCGAAGTAGCGTGGTCAAAAGCAAAGTCAAGACTCGGCGAGAAAAATGACTTTATTTCATTGTAAATGTACAATGAAGGCACGAGGCCTTGAGTTTTGGGGGGAAGGGGAAGGTAGCGGTCTTTCATTAACTATGTTATCTATGGGAACCTAGCTAGCCACATTCATCGACCCAATCAACAGTACAAAATATAATCATTCATTCGTCACCATGTGCGCAGCAACCACCAAAATACCACAATTTCTCTATGAAAGTGCCCTACTTAAAATCCCGAGTGCAGTGTATGATTTTATTTACAATATGATTTTACCGTGAAAGTATATGTTGGGGATGGGAGAAAAACCCCGAAAACGAAAGAAAAAGACGAAACCAAGGAAAAAAGGATTCTCCCCGTTTGGTTGCCCTCCCATCCCCCCGTCTATAAAATTGGAGGCCGACTGTTTTCCGGGGCGAAAGAACCGAAAACAAGCCGGACCTACCCTAGGTGGGGCGGGGATCCTAATCTACATGGGTAAAAGAAATAAAGGGTCGGGCGCGGTATGGGTCGATATAAGCAGGTAATGTGGTTTTTTATACATATGAATTTTCAAGATCTTCAACAAAAAGCGGAATGGGATAGAGGTTGAAGTGCAAAAAATAATGGGGATGGGGAAGATCTTGAGGGCTAACGACTAGATGACAGGGACGATGACTCACAGCATACTGCTAACTAGGTTTCAAGGGGGGCAAAAAAGAAATTACTACTTACTCGGGCTGGGGTCCCTAAGGACCCGTACCGTAGACGTCATGGGCAGGCAGAGGAGGGAAGGATGACTCCAACGTTGCCCCCTTTCGCACGACCAGGCTCGCTGCATTCACCCACCTTCTGTTGAATGTTATGCGATCCAAGCGTTTTCTATCGCATCTAATTTTGACCCTCAGCTGATGCCGAAAATACAAAACCAGATCACGATGAGAAAAGTTTGCATCCTCATACAATCCCTTCTTTCGCGTGATCCAAATCACCATTCGAGCTACAGCCAGGATCGCGAGAAACACCACACGCTTCTCACCCTGAAACGGAGGAAGAACGTTGTCCACGACGTAACCAACGTCGAGCAGCACGAGCTGCTTGGGTTCGATGCGAGCCGTCCACTCCCCGACGTGATCCCAGAACGGGCGAACTCGCTCGCAATAATAGAAGGCGTGCTCAGCCGTTTCTTCTAATGCACTGCCGCAGCGAGGACAATCAGGCATGTCTGCTATGCCCGCTCTGTAGTTCAAGCCGGCAAGGGGTAACGCATTCCGTACAAGTCGCCAGGTGAGCGAGAACTCGGAGTTGTTCAAGAAGCTCGATCCTGGCGCCCAATTCCAGTGAGAGCGGATCTCCTCCGCCGTCCAGCCTCGCCGCTCGCTAAGAGGATCAGAAGCGGAACCCACCACTAATTCCCGATATAGCTCCTTCCGAGGCCGTGAAAGGTCACTGGACCCAAGAGGGTTACGAAGGGCCTTTCGGCATTCGCTAAAAAACAGTGCTTCGCCCAAAGGCCTACGTCGACCTTCAGCCTTTGGGTCTGACTTGAGGCGAGGAAAGGTCCGACTCGCCTTTCGTCTCCACACTGAGTCCCCTGTCAAGGACCGGCCGAGGTATGCAAGTCTTTCAGCAAGCCAGTGGCTCTCCAGATCAGGCATACCCAGACCCCCGTTGCGTGCACGTTGGATACAGACCTGCCTACGGACCATCGGCCTTGCACCTCCCCAGAGTAATCTAGAGAGGGATCGTTGCAGTGCCAACCGACGTGCCCTAGGCAGAGGAAGTACAGCCAATCGGTAAAGGATCAGAGGGAAGACGTACGTGGCGCACGCCTCCGCCCTGCCCTTTAAGGACAACCTCCTTGAAAGCCAGATTCCCACCTGAGCATTCACCTTGGTTTGTACTTCCAACCAATTTCGCTCCAGTTGGAGGTCGGGCCCGAACCACACCCCGAGGATGCGGATGGGTCCGTCACTCCAGCGGAAGGGCCCTGGAAGAGTATCGCTACCCCTCCAAGCACCAAGCCGCAAACCTTCGCTTTTGTCAAAATTGACCTTGGCTCCTGCGATCCGCTCGTACTCGACAACCGCCTCTTTCACAGCCTTTATATCCAGACGGCGGGATACAAAGACTGTGATGTCATCAGCGAACGCGGAAACCCTTGCCGCAAGGCTGCCAACAAAAGGTATACCGCGCAGGGACGGACTTGTCCCCTCATCCCTAAGCCTGCGTAGGAGGGGCTCCAACGCGAGGACATAAAGAAGAGGAGACAAAGGGCAGCCCTGCCGCACCGAACGCTCGATCGCGAATACCCTCGAACGCCTTCCGTTCACCTGCACCACTGCCTGAGGGTTGTGGTACATCATGCTAATCCATCTGCGGAACTCCGGTTTGAATCCGGCAGTCTCCAAAACAGACGCCAAGAACCGATGGTCAACCCTATCGAAGGCCTTGGACTGATCTAAACTGATCAGCGCGGCTTCTGTGTCGTCTTCTATCCCCTCTAGGACCCCGCGAATCAAGTGCAGATTGTCCTGGATCGATCTTCCCTTCACAGCAAAGGTCTGTTCAGGGCCGATCAGATCACTGATGACACGCTGTAAACGATTCGCCAAGACCCGGGCCAAAATCTTTAACTCTGTGTTAAGCAGAGTTATGGGCCTGTAGTCATCTAACCCCTCCCAAACATGCCTGCCACCTTTCTTCAGCAATGTGATCACGCCCTTGGTAACGCTACCAGGGATGGCTCCCTGGGCGAACCAATGGTTGAACATATCCGTCAGAATAGGCACAAACATGTGCGACATCCTCAAGTACACTTCGTAGGGCAAACCATCTAGTCCCGGCGACTTGTTCAGGCCGACCTGCTTCAACGCATCACGGACTTCGCATTCAGTAACCACACCCTCGCAGCTAGCCGCTTTAGCCACCCGGAGGCGGGGGAAGTCGGCAAGATAGCTACGAAACTCCCGGATCGGGAGATCAGGGCAGCGGGCAAAGCGATCCCGAAAGTGCGCCCGAAAGGCATCACGCATCTCACGACTCGAATGCAGCAGTCGCCCGTCCGCGGTCTTGACAGACGCGACGTACCGATCGGGGAACCTTCGCACTTCTTCTTCACGCGCAGTCGCGTTCGATTTCACAGCTTCGTAGCGAACTCTATTTAACCTAGATCTAACTACGTATCCCTTGTAGCGCTCGCTATTCTCACGCTCAAGGTCCCTCCTAGCTAGTTCTACACCTAGGGAGTCCCCCCCAGCCGCCGCCCGGGAAAGTCTATCGTCTATAGCCTTCGCCTCCTTGGCCTTATCTAGTTTGAGCTGTCGACCGTATTTGGTGGCGAAGTCTCTAATCCTATATTTGAGAGAGGCCCACCACCTATTCCCGGTAACCGCCCCCACTAACGCCCGCTGAATTAGGGATTCCAGCCGGTCCCGGAAGTCCCGTATCTCCAGTAAGGAGGTATTGAACTTCCAGTAACCGGCCAGTCTAGGCCTATTTACTAACCGTAGACTGACTCTAACCAGTTTATGGTCAGTCCACGCTATCAAGTGGAACGTGGGACAACTAACAAAGTCAATGTCAGCTCGTCTCACTAACACTCTGTCCAAGTAGGAACCTACTTTGGCAGAGGGCGACCTATCTAGCCACGTCCACATCTCCCGCCCTGGGTGATCGAGACGAAACCTGTCGACGAGACCGTGACGAGTCACGAAGCCGACAAGGCTGCTCTCACACCTTCCCGCACTACTAGCTCCCCGACCGACCTTATCTATCTTGGGATCAAGGATCGCATTCCAATCACCCATTAAGACTAGCCGCTTCGTATCGTCCAGGAACGGCGCCAACCGACGAAAAAAGGAAACCCTCTCCACAGCGATATTGGGCGCATAAACCGCAACCAGACGAAACTTGAAACTTTTCACGGCAACATCGGCCACAACCAACCGGCCCCCGTCACCTGCAAAAACAACGTCAACATCAGCATCAAGGCTGCGTCCAACTAGCAAGGAGACCCCAGCGCTGGCGCGGCTGCCGTATGCTGAGAAAACGTTAAAGTCGTTTTCCAGCACCCGACAGTCAGCGTCGCAAGTGAAGTGGGTCTCCTGCACTGCAGCAACATCTACTCCGAGGTTCTTGAGTTCACCAAGCAAGCGCGCACACTTGCTTGGATCCCTCAGTCCCCTCACATTCAAACTGGCAACGTTTAAAGCCATCAATCCGACTTACCTTACTCATCGTCGACTACGGGCCGGAAATCCTTGGGCGTGAGGATGCCGACAGCCTGACGCAGGGAACCGGTACCAAGTTCAGTCGTCACTCGGTTGTCCCTGGTGATTCCGCCGACATCTATCGGGAACTTCAACTTTAGGGCCCTGTAAAGAGATGGGTGAACCAAAATTGGGACCCTCCCTGAGCAGTAAGTTATACATTTTTTGAGTGAGGAGTGCTCCAACTCCGCCAGCTTTATGCCCGTGTCAGTCTGACAGACCGTACTCAGGTACTTCCATACGCCCTTAGTACGGTCGCCAGCTGACCGGACAAAAGTGGTCACCATGGCTGCACTCCTAAAGTTTGCTGGATTTGAGACTTTTAGGTCGTTTATTTTTTCTAGCCTGGCCAACGGCTTTAGTGCCTTCCGGAGCTGGAAGTCCCCAACTGCCTCCAGCTCCGCAGAGCACAAAGCCGCCGCCCGCTGCATTTGTCCGATTGTCAGTTCAGTCTTCTTTTTTTCGGGTGGTTTTCTTTTTGGGGAGATCATGGCGGGGAATAATTCCTGTGAGGAAAAGTCAGCAGGGCTAAGTGAGGGGAGGGACGGAGTTCGGGCTAGGCCCGAGGGTTGTGCCCTTTCGGCAGATTGAGATCTGGGGAGGGGGATTTTATAGGGGCGGTGATGCTTCTTGAAGAAGAGTTCTTGCTGGGGTGAAAGGGGGGCCATTTGTTGGGGAGGAGATGGTAATGTGATCTTTGGGGGTGGAAATGTTGGTGAGGGTAATGGAGGTAGTGGTGAAGGTGCTGGTGGTGATGGTTGAGAGGAGGGGCCTGCCTCAGGAGGAGTTTTTTCCGGGCATAATTTCTTAGCCGCCCCCTCCCCACTGTCCCTTCGCCTCTTGAGATTTATGGTTGTTTCCATCTCTTCATGTGATGTTTTTGTTGTTGTTTTTTTCTTTTTGGGTGATGGAGCTGTTGGTGTCTTGGGTGTTGCTGGTTTCTTGGGGGTTGCTGCTTTTTTGGGTTTTTTTGCTGCTGCTGTTGTCTGTTGTTCTGTTGTCGTTGTTGTTGCTGCTGTTACTGTTTTTGTTGCTGTTGCCTCTGCTGGTGTTCTTGTTGTTGTTGTTGCTGCTGCAACTGCTGCTGCTGCCGCTATCGCTGGTTCTGCTGCTGCTACTGCTTGGGCCCTGGTCTGCTTTTGAGGAGGGGATGGGCTTTTTTCTCCCCCTTGTTTAGGGGATCCCCTCCTCTTTTTGGTTACTTCAGTCCAGCCCTCCTGATTGTTTTGGGGCTGGACCTGACCCGGGCCCTTGGCCTCCGCTTCTTTGGTGATGGTGGGGGCCGCCGCGTCCTTTGTTGTTGTTGTTGTTGTTGTAGACGTCGACGCCTTATTTTCAGGTCGCTGGGGGCAGAACTTGGCGATGTGTCCAATCTGCTTACACCCCCAGCACCTGGGGCGTCTTCCCTCCACCATCACCATCATCTGCCGATCCCCGCTGATCAGCATATCAGGGATGGCTTTGAAGCCATCCCTGGTCAGGCACAGCCGGAAGGCATAATCCCCGTAGGCTGCCCCGGCCGAGGATCTGAGGAGGCTGGATTCCTCGACGAGTCCGTAGGCGCTTAGGTACGCCGCGAGGACCTCCCCAGTGATAATGGCCGGGACATTACACACCGTGACGCGGAGCCTACGGGTGCCTTTGTACTCCGGCTGTAGCCTGAAGTTCTTAGTAATGACGTCCGATTCAGCCAACTTGGCTGCCTGTTTTTCCGTAGGAAGGAGGACCTCCCATGTCGCAAAACTTTTTCGGCTAAAGTATTGGCATGGGATGCCTGCCTTCCTTATCAGGTCCTCAAAGACCTCCTTGGTGAGCCCCACCAGTCTTTTCGTCTTCAGGTCGGAAACGACCAGAGAGAGGACTCTTGGGGCGATCTTATCGGCGATCTCCGGTATGGGCAGTATTTCATTCCCCTTGAAATATTTCGCAAATCTGCCCACCCGGTCCGCCTCGTGTTCTTCTGGTCCTCTCTGCTGGCCCTTCCAAGCTGTGGGGCTCTTTTGGGCCGGCTGAATCGGACTACCTTGAGACGTTTCAGGTTCGGTTGTGTCTCCGGGGATCGGCAGCGAAGGCCAGTTTGATCCGATTGGAGTGGTCGGTGCGGAAGTGGTCGGTGTAGGGGTTGTCGGTTCTCCCTCCATGGCTGATGTAGAATTATCAGCCAGGAGGGTAGAAGAATTAACCTCCACCTACAGTAAGTATGGAGGGGGGTTCTACTGTTAAAATAAGAGACGGACACACAAAAACACTGAAAAAAAGGCCAATAAAAACACGTAGAACCCCTGAAAAATGAAAATAAAAATTAACACAGTCTTGACGAAAAAACACAAGTCGGATAACAAGTATACAGGTGACAAAACACAATAGACAGACCAACGTCAAAAATAACGTGTTCTCGGTAAGACTTTTTTTCCTTTTTTTTTTTTTTAAAAAATAAAAAAGTTCAAACAAAAAAAACAAAGTCTTACCGAGATAACCAAAATACACGTAATCCAAATGGGTTTTGCACACAGAAAAAAAGTCAAGTAAACGCGAAGTAGCGTGGTCAAAAGCAAAGTCAAGACTCGGCGAGAAAAATGACTTTATTTCATTGTAAATGTACAATGAAGGCACGAGGCCTTGAGTTTTGGGGGGAAGGGGAAGGTAGCGGTCTTTCATTAACTATGTTATCTATGGGAACCTAGCTAGCCACATTCATCGACCCATTCAACAGTACAAAATATAATCATTCATTCGTCACCATGTGCGCAGCAACCACCAAAATACCACAATTTCTCTATGAAAGTGCCCTACTTAAAATCCCGAGTGCAGTGTATGATTTTATTTACAATATGATTTTACCGTGAAAGTATATGTTGGGGATGGGAGAAAAACCCCGAAAACGAAAGAAAAAGCCGAAACCAAGGAAAAAAGGATTCTCCCCGTTTGGTTGCCCTCCCATCCCCCCGTCTATAAAATTGGAGGCCGACTGTTTTCCGGGGCGAAAAAACCGAAAACAAGCCGGACCTACCCTAGGTGGGGCGGGGATCCTAATCTACATGGGTAAAAGAAATAAAGGGTCGGGCGCGGTATGGGTCGATATAAGCAGGTAATGTGGTTTTTTATACATATGAATTTTCAAGATCTTCAACAAAAAGCGGAATGGGATAGAGGTTGAAGTGCAAAAAATAATGGGGATGGGGAAGATCTTGAGGGCTAACGACTAGATGACAGGGACGATGACTCACAGCATACTGCTAACTAGGTTTCAAGGGGGGCAAAAAAGAAATTACTACTTACTCGGGCTGGGGTCCCTAAGGACCCGTACCGTAGACGTCATGGGCAGGCAGAGGAGGGAAGGATGACTCCAACGTTGCCCCCTTTCGCACGACCAGGCTCGCTGCATTCACCCACCTTCTGTTGAATGTTATGCGATCCAAGCGTTTTCTATCGCATCTAATTTTGACCCTCAGCTGATGCCGAAAATACAAAACCAGATCACGATGAGAAAAGTTTGCATCCTCATACAATCCCTTCTTTCGCGTGATCCAAATCACCATTCGAGCTACAGCCAGGATCGCGAGAAACACCACACGCTTCTCACCCTGAAACGGAGGAAGAACGTTGTCCACGACGTAACCAACGTCGAGCAGCACGAGCTGCTTGGGTTCGATGCGAGCCGTCCACTCCCCGACGTGATCCCAGAACGGGCGAACTCGCTCGCAATAATAGAAGGCGTGCTCAGCCGTTTCTTCTAATGCACTGCCGCAGCGAGGACAATCAGGCATGTCTGCTATGCCCGCTCTGTAGTTCAAGCCGGCAAGGGGTAACGCATTCCGTACAAGTCGCCAGGTGAGCGAGAACTCGGAGTTGTTCAAGAAGCTCGATCCTGGCGCCCAATTCCAGTGAGAGCGGATCTCCTCCGCCGTCCAGCCTCGCCGCTCGCTAAGAGGATCAGAAGCGGAACCCACCACTAATTCCCGATATAGCTCTTTCCGAGGCCGTGAAAGGTCACTGGACCCAAGAGGGTTACGAAGGGCCTTTCGGCATTCGCTAAAAAACAGTGCTTCGCCCAAAGGCCTACGTCGACCTTCAGCCTTTGGGTCTGACTTGAGGCGAGGAAAGGTCCGACTCGCCTTTCGTCTCCACACTGAGTCCCCTGTCAAGGACCGGCCGAGGTATGCAAGTCTTTCAGCAAGCCAGTGGCTCTCCAGATCAGGCATACCCAGACCCCCGTTGCGTGCACGTTGGATACAGACCTGCCTACGGACCATCGGCCTTGCACCTCCCCAGAGTAATCTAGAGAGGGATCGTTGCAGTGCCAACCGACGTGCCCTAGGCAGAGGAAGTACAGCCAATCGGTAAAGGATCAGAGGGAAGACGTACGTGGCGCACGCCTCCGCCCTGCCCTTTAAGGACAACCTCCTTGAAAGCCAGATTCCCACCTGAGCATTCACCTTGGTTTGTACTTCCAACCAATTTCGCTCCAGTTGGAGGTCGGGCCCGAACCACACCCCGAGGATGCGGATGGGTCCGTCACTCCAGCGGAAGGGCCCTGGAAGAGTATCGCTACCCCTCCAAGCACCAAGCCGCAAACCTTCGCTTTTGTCAAAATTGACCTTGGCTCCTGCGATCCGCTCGTACTCGACAACCGCCTCTTTCACAGCCTTTATATCCAGACGGCGGGATACAAAGACTGTGATGTCATCAGCGAACGCGGAAACCCTTGCCGCAAGGCTGCCAACAAAAGGCATACCGCGCAGGGACGGACTTGTCCCCTCATCCCTAAGCCTGCGTAGGAGGGGCTCCAACGCGAGGACATAAAGAAGAGGAGACAAAGGGCAGCCCTGCCGCACCGAACGCTCGATCGCGAATACCCTCGAACGCCTTCCGTTCACCTGCACCACTGCCTGAGGGTTGTGGTACATCATGCTAATCCATCTGCGGAACTCCGGTTTGAATCCGGCAGTCTCCAAAACAGACGCCAAGAACCGATGGTCAACCCTATCGAAGGCCTTGGACTGATCTAAACTGATCAGCGCGGCTTCTGTGTCGTCTTCTATCCCCTCTAGGACCCCGCGAATCAAGTGCAGATTGTCCTGGATCGATCTTCCCTTCACAGCAAAGGTCTGTTCAGGGCCGATCAGATCACTGATGACACGCTGTAAACGATTCGCCAAGACCCGGGCCAAAATCTTTAACTCTGTGTTAAGCAGAGTTATGGGCCTGTAGTCATCTAACCCCTCCCAAACATGCCTGCCACCTTTCTTCAGCAATGTGATCACGCCCTTGGTAACGCTACCAGGGATGACTCCCTGGGCGAACCAATGGTTGAACATATCCGTCAGAATAGGCACAAACATGTGCGACATCCTCAAGTACACTTCGTAGGGCAAACCATCTAGTCCCGGCGACTTGTTCAGGCCGACCTGCTTCAACGCATCACGGACTTCGCATTCAGTAACCACACCCTCGCAGCTAGCCGCTTTAGCCACCCGGAGGCGGGGGAAGTCGGCAAGATAGCTACGAAACTCCCGGATCGGGAGATCAGGGCAGCGGGCAAAGCGATCCCGAAAGTGCGCCCGAAAGGCATCACGCATCTCACGACTCGAATGCAGCAGTCGCCCGTCCGCGGTCTTGACAGACGCGACGTACCGATCGGGGAACCTTCGCACTTCTTCTTCACGCGCAGTCGCGTTCGATTTCACAGCTTCGTAGCGAACTCTATTTAACCTAGATCTAACTACGTATCCCTTGTAGCGCTCGCTATTCTCACGCTCAAGGTCCCTCCTAGCTAGTTCTACACCTAGGGAGTCCCCCCCAGCCGCCGCCCGGGAAAGTCTATCGTCTATAGCCTTCGCCTCCTTGGCCTTATCTAGTTTGAGCTGTCGACCGTATTTGGTGGCGAAGTCTCTAATCCTATATTTGAGAGAGGCCCACCACCTATTCCCGGTAACCGCCCCCACTAACGCCCGCTGAATTAGGGATTCCAGCCGGTCCCGGAAGTCCCGTATCTCCAGTAAGGAGGTATTGAACTTCCAGTAACCGGCCAGTCTAGGCCTATTTACTAACCGTAGACTGACTCTAACCAGTTTATGGTCAGTCCACGCTATCAAGTGGAACGTGGGACAACTAACAAAGTCAATGTCAGCTCGTCTCACTAACACTCTGTCCAAGTAGGAACCTACTTTGGCAGAGGGCGACCTATCTAGCCACGTCCACATCTCCCGCCCTGGGTGATCGAGACGAAACCTGTCGACGAGACCGTGACGAGTCACGAAGCCGACAAGGCTGCTCTCACACCTTCCCGCACTACTAGCTCCCCGACCGACCTTATCTATCTTGGGATCAAGGATCGCATTCCAATCACCCATTAAGACTAGCCGCTTCGTATCGTCCAGGAACGGCGCCAACCGACGAAAAAAGGAAACCCTCTCCACAGCGATATTGGGCGCATAAACCGCAACCAGACGAAACTTGAAACTTTTCACGGCAACATCGGCCACAACCAACCGGCCCCCGTCACCTGCAAAAACAACGTCAACATCAGCATCAAGGCTGCGTCCAACTAGCAAGGAGACCCCAGCGCTGGCGCGGCTGCCGTATGCTGAGAAAACGTTAAAGTCGTTTTCCAGCACCCGACAGTCAGCGTCGCAAGTGAAGTGGGTCTCCTGCACTGCAGCAACATCTACTCCGAGGTTCTTGAGTTCACCAAGCAAGCGCGCACACTTGCTTGGATCCCTCAGTCCCCTCACATTCAAACTGGCAACGTTTAAAGCCATCAATCCGACTTACCTTACTCATCGTCGACTACGGGCCGGAAATCCTTGGGCGTGAGGATGCCGACAGCCTGACGCAGGGAACCGGTACCAAGTTCAGTCGTCACTCGGTTGTCCCTGGTGATTCCGCCGACATCTATCGGGAACTTCAACTTTAGGGCCCTGTAAAGAGATGGGTGAACCAAAATTGGGACCCTCCCTGCGCAATATGTTATACATTTTTTGAGTGAGGAGTGCTCCAACTCCGCCAGCTTTATGCCCGTATCAGTCTGACAGACCGTACTCAGGTACTTCCATACGCCCTTAGTACGGTCGCCAGCTGACCGGACAAAAGTGGTCACCATGGCTGCACTCCTAAAGTTTGCTGGATTTGAGATTTTCAGGTCGTTTATTTTTTCCAGCCTGGCCAACGGCTTTAGTGCCTTCCGGAGCTGGAAGTCCCCAACTGCCTCCAGCTCCGCAGAGCACAAAGCCGCCGCCCGCTGCATTTGTCCGATTGTCAGTTCAGTCTTCTTTTTTTCGGGTGGTTTTCTTTTTGGGGAGATCATAGCGGGGAATAACTCCTGTGAGGAAAAGTCAGCAGGGCTAAGTGAGGGGAGGGACGGAGTTCGGGCTAGGCCCGAGGGTTGTGCCCTTTCGGCAGATTGAGATCTGGGGAGGGGGATTTTATAGGGGCGGTGATGCTTCTTGAAGAAGAGTTCTTGCTGGGGTGAAAGGGGGGCCATTTGTTGGGGAGGAGATGGTAATGTGATCTTTGGGGGTGGAAATGTTGGTGAGGGTAATGGAGGTAGTGGTGAAGGTGCTGGTGGTGATGGTTGAGAGGAGGGGCCTGCCTCAGGAGGAGTTTTTTCCGGGCATAATTTCTTAGCCGCCCCCTCCCCACTGTCCCTTCGCCTCTTGAGATTTATGGTTGTTTCCATCTCTTCATGTGATGTTTTTGTTGTTGTTTTTTTCTTTTTTGGTGATGGAGCTGTTGGTGTCTTGGGTGTTGCTGGTTTCTTGGGGGTTGCTGCTTTTTTGGGTTTTTTTGCTGCTGCTGTTGTCTGTTGTTCTGTTGTCGTTGTTGTTGCTGCTGTTACTGTTTTTGTTGCTGTTGCCTCTGCTGGTGTTCTTGTTGTTGTTGTTGCTGCTGCAACTGCTGCTGCTGCCGCTATCGCTGGTTCTGCTGCTGCTACTGCTTGGGCCCTGGTCTGCTTTTGAGGAGGGGATGGGCTTTTTTCTCCCCCTTGTTTAGGGGATCCCCTCCTCTTTTTGGTTACTTCAGTCCAGCCCTCCTGATTGTTTTGGGGCTGGACCTGACCCGGGCCCTTGGCCTCCGCTTCTTTGGTGATGGTGGGGGCCGCCGCGTCCTTTGTTGTTGTTGTTGTTGTTGTTGTAGACGTCGACGCCTTATTTTCAGGTCGCTGGGGGCAGAACTTGGCGATGTGTCCAATCTGCTTACACCCCCAGCACCTGGGGCGTCTTCCCTCCACCATCACCATCATCTGCCGATCCCCGCTGATCAGCATATCAGGGATGGCTTTGAAGCCATCCCTGGTCAGGCACAGCCGGAAGGCATAATCCCCGTAGGCTGCCCCGGCCGAGGATCTGAGGAGGCTGGATTCCTCGACGAGTCCGTAGGCGCTTAGGTACGCCGCGAGGACCTCCCCAGTGATAATGGCCGGGACATTACACACCGTGACGCGGAGCCTACGGGTGCCTTTGTACTCCGGCTGTAGCCTGAAGTTCTTAGTAATGACGTCCGATTCAGCCAACTTGGCTGCCTGTTTTTCCGTAGGAAGGAGGACCTCCCATGTCGCAAAACTTTTTCGGCTAAAGTATTGGCATGGGATGCCTGCCTTCCTTATCAGGTCCTCAAAGACCTCCTTGGTGAGCCCCACCAGTCTTTTCGTCTTCAGGTCGGAAACGACCAGAGAGAGGACTCTTGGGGCGATCTTATCGGCGATCTCCGGTATGGGCAGTATTTCATTCCCCTTGAAATATTTCGCAAATCTGCCCACCCGGTCCGCCTCGTGTTCTTCTGGTCCTCTCTGCTGGCCCTTCCAAGCTGTGGGGCTCTTTTGGGCCGGCTGAATCGGACTACCTTGAGACGTTTCAGGTTCGGTTGTGTCTCCGGGGATCGGCAGCGAAGGCCAGTTTGATCCGATTGGAGTGGTCGGTGCGGAAGTGGTCGGTGTAGGGGTTGTCGGTTCTCCCTCCATGGCTGATGTAGAATTATCAGCCAGGAGGGTAGAAGAATTAACCTCCACCTACAGTAAGTATGGAGGGGGGTTCTACTGTTAAAATAAGAGACGGACACACAAAAACACTGAAAAAAAGGCCAATAAAAACACGTAGAACCCCTGAAAAATGAAAATAAAAATTAACACAGTCTTGACGAAAAAACACAAGTCGGATAACAAGTATACAGGTGACAAAACACAATAGACAGACCAACGTCAAAAATAACGTGTTCTCGGTAAGACTTTTTTTCCTTTTTTTTTTTTTTAAAAAATAAAAAAGTTCAAACAAAAAAAACAAAGTCTTACCGAGATAACCAAAATACACGTAATCCAAATGGGTTTTGCACACAGAAAAAAAGTCAAGTAAACGCGAAGTAGCGTGGTCAAAAGCAAAGTCAAGACTCGGCGAGAAAAATGACGCCGAAAAGAAAAACGAGTCGGCTTTTATTCACGCCACCTTACCCATAATCCATTTCCTTAGCCAATAAAGATTCCGGTCGGGCGCCTCCTCTCTTTTTCCCTTTAATGGTCTTGAGTTCGCTCTTGACTAGTTTGTGTTCATATCAGACCTCACCCGAATTAAGTTTGTTTGTTTTTCAGCATATCATACGGATTACACCAACGCCGAACCTCATTTCATTGTGTGACTTCTCCCGACCGGGCTGAAAATTTCTGACCTGGTTGGATAAAAAAAAAAAAAAGCTAAGTTTTTTTATTTTTTCACCTTTTTTTTGTTTTTTATTATCATATTCACAACCACTTTTTTTCCAACCAGCCTATCATTTATGGCCGGCCGGTCAGACGGCTCGGCCATAAAGGCCCTTTTCTCCCCTATCAAGGGTGACCCTCCCCCCCAGGTGAAAAAGAAAATCAAAACACCTACCCCCAAAAATGCCCCTCCCCCTGACCAAAAAGAAAAAACACCACAAAAAATATTACCCTCCCCGGAAAAAAAATCATCACCAGAAAGTAAAAATGAAAAAGAAAAGGAAAATAGTTGGACAGCCCCCCCGAAAATACAGGTCGATGTCGACGACTTGCTCCAGCGAGCAAAGGCCATCTCCAGTGAAGTACAGGAGCATGGCCTTATGTTCAATTTGGAGGAGGTAAGACAAGACCAGAAAAAAAGAACGGTGTCTGTCTTTTTAGTGGACAAACGATCCAGAAAAATCGTTAAGCCCGCAAAAGACATGGTCCTTCGTCAAATGTCCAGCCTGGGCGTAAAGGCACAAGCGATAATCGCTGGTGCTTCTTACGCTTTCTGGGATATATTGTTACCGACCACAGAAGAAGCCGTCGCCCTAACAAAAAAAACCCTTGAGAACAAGGATTATTTCTTTAGAACAGAATATATGGGGCGACGGCGGACCACGGTTTCAATATACGAGGTCCCTAGCTTCCTTCGAGACGCAAACTTAGCCGCCTATATGCTTCAGTTTGGTGACATCGTCTCAGCAACACACGATGGAATGCGTGGGGAATGGAGGTTCGATATCATGTTGGATATGAAAACCTTCTACTCCGTTCCCAACTGGTTGGAGGTGGAAGGGCGCAGGCTTCCCGTAATAGTATCGGGAAGGAAACCCGCCTGCTGGCACTGTGGCGAGATTGGTCACCTCTCCGCAGTTTGCCCGGGGAAGAAGGCCCCGAAGAAGCCCGACCACAAACAGGATACCCTCTCACCTGTGGTTAAAATAAACACGGAAAAGGAGGCTCCCGTAGTCTCGCCCACACCAGCGGGTAAAAAAAACCCCACTCCCCCTTCGTCCCCTACGGTTAATTCCGAAGAGGCGAAGGCTGAGTGGCTGACTGTGGGAAAAGGTGGGAGGAAGCTCCAACCTGAGGATCCTCGCTCCCAAAAGTCGGCCCAGGTAGGCACCGACAGTTTACCCCCCTCTAAAAAGTCCAACAGTCCACCCCCCACATATGCCCAGAAGTCATCCCCCCCAAAAAACAAAACCCTACCCAAAACCCCTCCTAAACAGCGTACACCTCCCAGGGTCAGATCTTTCAGCCCAGGCCGGGAGAAATTTGAACAACTCCTGGAATTCAAAAAGCGGCTGGACCAGGAGAGAAAATCGGCTCCACGACCAGGGCCCTCTCATTCCACACCATCATCACCAAGACACCCCAGAACCATTCGTCCACCACCAACCACACCACCCCATAGATCCATGCCGCCACCTCTCATGTCTGTGCTAGTCCGGGGAAAAAAGGGACCCACCCCCCCTCCGCTGCCGTTGGAATCACCACCAACTAAACCAGCACCACCAGCAACAGCTGCAGCAATCTCATCACCATCTACCTCACCAAAGAAACGGCAGCGGAGCTCATCCATCGACAGTTCGGGGGATGAGGTCCCAAAACATAAAAACAAAAAAGAAAAGCCGCGCCATCACACCGGGACTAACATCTGCCGGGTGGATGAGGGGGCTCTGGATCGTCTTCATAAGGTCCAGCCGCAGCTGTTGAAAGACTTGAGGGTCCTCCACAACTTCAAGGAAGTTAATGGTCAAAACGTGGAGGACCCTAAAAACTTTCCAAATTCATGGATCACCACCGTCATTCGAAAGGGCCGAGGGTCGGAAGGAGTTATGAAAATGTTAGGAGAGGCTAACGAGGCCCTCGGCCCTTTATCATTCCTTAAGGACGATCTTTCATCTTGTAAGGGGCTCGTTGGGAGGGTCCCTGTTGTTTTGCACCCCTCCCTTTATAGGGCAATAAAACTAACATTTCCGCGGGACGTCGGGGGTCTCGCTCATGACGGAGCCATCGATAATGAGATGGCCACGGGATCCATGAGCCAGACCGTCGGAGTCCTGACCCCAGCCATGTTCAGTCCGGGCACTCAACCCCTGTAATGTTCATGATGGATTTAAGGTTGGCTAGTTTAAATGGCCGCGGCCTGAGGTCGGATTCTAAGCGATCCCAACTATTGTTATACCTCCAGCGTCGCGGCATTGATATTTGTTGTTTACAGGAGACTCACTTCGACTCCAACTTCTATGAAGGTATTCTGGCGAGAGACTATTTGTCCTCCTCAGCATGCTTTGATAGTCGTTCTAGAGGTGTCACCTGGCTGGTAAGTAGACGTTTGGACGCTTCGTGTGCTCTTGTTCTTTCAGATCCGGCGGGCAGACTTTGTGTTCTGGACGTTACCATAAAGGGTAAGGTGTTTCGATTGATTGGGGTTTATGGACCCAATGCTACCAGTGAGCTTCCTGCCTTTTTCCGGCGCATCGAGCCGTACGTCGTGCCATCAAAGCGGGTAATTTTAGTGGGTGATTGGAACGCCGTCCTTGATCCCAACTTAGATAGAGGGGCTACTAGTGCGGGTACTAACCCCTTGGATGCCAGATATTTTCGTGAGTTTGTCCAGCGGTTAGATCTGGTGGACAAATTTCGCGAAAGGCATCCAAATAAGATAGTTTGGACTTGGACCGGTAGGGGCGCCTCGGCCCAGCTGTATAGCTATTTGGACCGAGTGTTAGTTAAGCGAGTCGACTTAGACTATTTAGGTGGTCCAAGTTTTGAGCCGTTTAAAAATTCCGACCACAAATTTTTATGTGTGTCGATTAAGTTAGATAAGGCTAGACGTAGGATGTCTGGTTACTGGAAGTTCAACCTTTCCCTTTTGGCGGAGGCTGACTTCCGGAACCAGCTAGAACTAACGATAAAGCGGGAATTGACGGGGGCTATTATGGGTAATAGGTGGTGGGCTAATCTTAAGGATAGCATTAGATCCTTTGCTGCCGACTATAGTAGGAGACTCAAGTCAGCTAGGGCAACGGAGCAAAGGTCGATTAAGGATAAGCTAGATAGGGCCGTGTTGGCGGGAGATAGTGGGCAAGCTAACGTAGCTAAGGCCGAGCTGGCCTCCTTGCAAATTAAGGAGTACCAAGCTCTGGTAGTTAGGGCTAGGTTAAAGAGAATGTCCTGCGAGGCGACGAATATGGCCCAGGAACTACGGGCCGAGGAACTCAGGCATGCTACTGATCGGCACATCGCCAGTGTCACATCGCCGGAGGGGCTCCGTCGAACTACAAACGAAGCCATCTGTGGGGAGTTCCGGCAGTACTTCTTGAAGCTTTTCACTAGGGAGCCCGGACTGAGTTCTGCTCAGTTCGACACCTATCTTGCCGACTTCCCTCGCCTTTCGGCGACTGAAGCGGCTGGGTGTGAGGGGCGCATAAAGGAGGAGGAGATTCGGGATGCACTGAAGTCGGTCGGGCTGGATAAGTCCCCCGGAATTGATGGTCTGCCCTATGAAGTGTACTTGAGGTTGTCGCACATGTTTGTCCCCTTGCTGGCAACTACCTATAACAACTGGATGAGGCAGGGTACTATACCCAGACGCTTCACCAGGGGTATAGTGAAGTTGCTTCGTAAGAACAAACATGGTGGGGATGGGATTAGTAACTTTCGCCCTTTAACGATGTTAAACACGGACTTAAAGATTTTGGCGAAGATCTTGGCAAACCGCTTGCAGACTGTCCTGCCTAGTCTGATTTGCCCCGAGCAGACTTGTGCTGTGAAGGGTAGGACTATCCAGGACAGTCTTCATCTGGTCCGCACGATCGTAGAAAAAGTCGACGGAAATGCCGCGCTGATCAATTTAGATCAGTCCAAGGCCTTTGATAGGGTTGACCATGCTTTTCTGGAGGCTGTCTTGTCTTCGGCTGGCTTCGGGGTTGACTTTCGCACCTGGATACGTCTCCTTTATGCGTCCCCCGGAGTCATGGTGGAGGTGAATGGGGTAAGGTCGGAGCCCTTCACTCTGACTCGATCGATTCGTCAGGGTTGCCCTTTATCGCCCATGTTGTATATCCTGGCGTTAGAGCCTTTTCTACGCAGGATAAAGGCGAACCCGGTCCTACGCGGCCTCACGTTACCTGGCGCCAGTGAGGTGGCCAGGTACACTGCATACGCTGACGACGTCAGCGTGCTTGTAACGAGCAGTGCCGAGGTGGAGGAGGTGAGCAAAGAAATCGGAAGGTACGAAGCTGTAACAGGGGCCAAGATTAACCGCGAAAAGTCTGTCGGCTTGCGGTTGGGCTCGTGGAAAGGCTGTGCTCTTCCCGGCCCCTTCATTTGGAAAGACGGTCCGTGCAAGATACTCGGCGTCTGGTTTGGGCCTGATCTTCAATTGGAGAAAAATTGGTCGGAAGTACTGGATAAGGTCGTAGCCGCAACTGAGTTGTGGCTGCGTAGAAGGCTTTCCCTTAAGGGTCGGGCAGAGGTGTGCAGTTCGCACATCTACTCCCTAGCCGTATACCGACTTTCAGTGCTTCCTATCCCGGCCACCATCCTATTCAAGCTGGAAAGGATTCTCTTCCAGTTTCTCTGGGCTAAGAGACATCCTTTGGTGCGACGGGAGATCTGTTACCTTCACCCTTCTGAAGGCGGTCTAGGAGTACCTAACGTCGAGGTACGGCGCCATACTTTGCGTCTTACTTTCCTAGACCGGATGTGTTCACGGGACACAGCGACGGGAAGCGTCTGGAAAGAAGACGCTAGACAATCTTTCCCGTCGCTAAGAAGTGTGCATTTTGCAGATGGGGAGGCCCATCGGTTGCCCAGATGCGAATGCCCCTTCTATCGCGAGTGCCGGCATGCTTTGAAAGTTCTCTCTCGGCTGCAGACAGGTCTCTCTGACAGCCGGCCGTTGTCGAGTAGGGCATTATATCGATGTTTAGTGAGGGGGGCCGCTAGCGATGGTCTGATTGGCGAGCTCGGTGTGACGGAGGCGGAGGGTCGCTTACTGTGGCCTTGGGCTCCCAGGATGAGGTGCCTCAATAATGACGAGGCTTCCCTCACCTGGCTGGTCATTCGGAATGCCCTCTGGGTCGGCAAGAAATTGTTTGCAGCGCAACAGGTCATTTCGCCTGAGTGCGGCCGGTGCGGTGATTTGGAGGAGACTATTAGTCACACCTTCTTTCATTGCCCGGTCGTACGGCCGCTGTGCAAGCTTCTTGAAGGCTACATGGTCCGCATCCTCAATGGAAAGTTTTTTGTCCTGGAAGCCAGTTCTGTGTGCAGCAATGTGGTGCCGAGGTTGAACAGACAGGAACATTATGTGTTTCTCTGCTTACTCGGCGTTATGCGTGTCGTGATTTGGACGACGAGAAAGAAGGAACTCTGTGAGGATGAGTCTTTTTCTTCTCAGACCCTGGTGGCATTTTTTAAACACCAAATCAAAGTCAAAATCCGGTCTGAGAGAAAGAGACTCTCTTCACTGGAGTTTGGCGAAAGGTGGGTGACTGTTGCGCGCTTGTGTCGCGTGGTAGGAGCCAACCTTATTTTCACCTTGGACGTCCCAGGGACCTAAGAATTTTGCGTTACCGGAAGGACGTGACCACCCAGCCCAGGTAAGTTAGACTTTTTTTAGGCCATTTTGATTTAGTTTGTTCCTAATTTAGTTAACTTAGCTAGAGTATGCAAGGTCATTGGGCCCCCCATTTTTTTTTGTCCCCTTCTTTTGTTTTGCTCTCCCTTCCCTTCCCCTCTGTTAGGTGACAGGAATTGGAGTTCTCCAGGAGTGCGATGGAGGGCTTATGTTTATTCATATTTATTGTTTACTTATTTTTTTACCATTTATTTATCCTATTTGTTTATTTTCCTCCTTCGACACTATTTTCGACTGGTTAACTCCTCTTTCTGCCATGTTTTAGTAGGTGGGGGGGACCCCATACTAACCATCATAATGTATATATGTTTTGTTCACTTTCGTTTTTAGGGGAATTGTTTTGTAAATAGTTTTGTAAATAAAGATGTATATAGCGTTCGTTAGATTTTTTTAAAATGTTCCCCTCCCCCTCACTCTGTAAATATGGGATTAAGTTTAGATCTTCATGGAGTATTAATGTTTTGGTGATTGTTGTTTTTGGTGAATGCAGTTTGACAGTGATATGTTTAATTGAGGTATTTTGGTGTTTTTTTAATTTGGAGATATGTATTGGTCAGTGAATGAGTCTAGTTAAGTTAGAGATTAGGATAGTGTAGACCAGCCTTCCCCCTCCATTTTTAGGCCTCGTGCCAAATTTGTATTTTTTTACAATAAATATCTTTCCCTTTAATGGTCTTGAGTTCGCTCTTGACTAGTTTGTGTTCATATCAGACCTCACCCGAATTAAGTTTGTTTGTTTTTCAGCATATCATACGGATTACACCAACGCTGAACCTCATTTCATTGTGTGACTTCTCCCGACCGGGCTGAAAATTTCTGACCTGGTTGGATAAAAAAAAAAAAAAGCTAAGTTTTTTTATTTTTTCACCTTTTTTTTGTTTTTTATTATCATATTCACAACCACTTTTTTTCCAACCAGCCTATCATTTATGGCCGGCCGGTCAGACGGCTCGGCCATAAAGGCCCTTTTCTCCCCTATCAAGGGTGACCCTCCCCCCCAGGTGAAAAAGAAAATCAAAACACCTACCCCCAAAAATGCCCCTCCCCCTGACCAAAAAGAAAAAACACCACAAAAAATATTACCCTCCCCGGAAAAAAAATCATCACCAGAAAGTAAAAATGAAAAAGAAAAGGAAAATAGTTGGACAGCCCCCCCGAAAATACAGGTCGATGTCGACGACTTGCTCCAGCGAGCAAAGGCCATCTCCAGTGAAGTACAGGAGCATGGCCTTATGTTCAATTTGGAGGAGGTAAGACAAGACCAGAAAAAAAGAACGGTGTCTGTCTTTTTAGTGGACAAACGATCCAGAAAAATCGTTAAGCCCGCAAAAGACATGGTCCTTCGTCAAATGTCCAGCCTGGGCGTAAAGGCACAAGCGATAATCGCTGGTGCTTCTTACGCTTTCTGGGATATATTGTTACCGACCACAGAAGAAGCCGTCGCCCTAACAAAAAAAACCCTTGAGAACAAGGATTATTTCTTTAGAACAGAATATATGGGGCGACGGCGGACCACGGTTTCAATATACGAGGTCCCTAGCTTCCTTCGAGACGCAAACTTAGCCGCCTATATGCTTCAGTTTGGTGACATCGTCTCAGCAACACACGATGGAATGCGTGGGGAATGGAGGTTCGATATCATGTTGGATATGAAAACCTTCTACTCCGTTCCCAACTGGTTGGAGGTGGAAGGGCGCAGGCTTCCCGTAATAGTATCGGGAAGGAAACCCGCCTGCTGGCACTGTGGCGAGATTGGTCACCTCTCCGCAGTTTGCCCGGGGAAGAAGGCCCCGAAGAAGCCCGACCACAAACAGGATACCCTCTCACCTGTGGTTAAAATAAACACGGAAAAGGAGGCTCCCGTAGTCTCGCCCACACCAGCGGGTAAAAAAAACCCCACTCCCCCTTCGTCCCCTACGGTTAATTCCGAAGAGGCGAAGGCTGAGTGGCTGACTGTGGGAAAAGGTGGGAGGAAGCTCCAACCTGAGGATCCTCGCTCCCAAAAGTCGGCCCAGGTAGGCACCGACAGTTTACCCCCCTCTAAAAAGTCCAACAGTCCACCCCCCACATATGCCCAGAAGTCATCCCCCCCAAAAAACAAAACCCTACCCAAAACCCCTCCTAAACAGCGTACACCTCCCAGGGTCAGATCTTTCAGCCCAGGCCGGGAGAAATTTGAACAACTCCTGGAATTCAAAAAGCGGCTGGACCAGGAGAGAAAATCGGCTCCACGACCAGGGCCCTCTCATTCCACACCATCATCACCAAGACACCCCAGAACCATTCGTCCACCACCAACCACACCACCCCATAGATCCATGCCGCCACCTCTCATGTCTGTGCTAGTCCGGGGAAAAAAGGGACCCACCCCCCCTCCGCTGCCGTTGGAATCACCACCAACTAAACCAGCACCACCAGCAACAGCTGCAGCAATCTCATCACCATCTACCTCACCAAAGAAACGGCAGCGGAGCTCATCCATCGACAGTTCGGGGGATGAGGTCCCAAAACATAAAAACAAAAAAGAAAAGCCGCGCCATCACACCGGGACTAACATCTGCCGGGTGGATGAGGGGGCTCTGGATCGTCTTCATAAGGTCCAGCCGCAGCTGTTGAAAGACTTGAGGGTCCTCCACAACTTCAAGGAAGTTAATGGTCAAAACGTGGAGGACCCTAAAAACTTTCCAAATTCATGGATCACCACCGTCATTCGAAAGGGCCGAGGGTCGGAAGGAGTTATGAAAATGTTAGGAGAGGCTAACGAGGCCCTCGGCCCTTTATCATTCCTTAAGGACGATCTTTCATCTTGTAAGGGGCTCGTTGGGAGGGTCCCTGTTGTTTTGCACCCCTCCCTTTATAGGGCAATAAAACTAACATTTCCGCGGGACGTCGGGGGTCTCGCTCATGACGGAGCCATCGATAATGAGATGGCCACGGGATCCATGAGCCAGACCGTCGGAGTCCTGACCCCAGCCATGTTCAGTCCGGGCACTCAACCCCTGTAATGTTCATGATGGATTTAAGGTTGGCTAGTTTAAATGGCCGCGGCCTGAGGTCGGATTCTAAGCGATCCCAACTATTGTTATACCTCCAGCGTCGCGGCATTGATATTTGTTGTTTACAGGAGACTCACTTCGACTCCAACTTCTATGAAGGTATTCTGGCGAGAGACTATTTGTCCTCCTCAGCATGCTTTGATAGTCGTTCTAGAGGTGTCACCTGGCTGGTAAGTAGACGTTTGGACGCTTCGTGTGCTCTTGTTCTTTCAGATCCGGCGGGCAGACTTTGTGTTCTGGACGTTACCATAAAGGGTAAGGTGTTTCGATTGATTGGGGTTTATGGACCCAATGCTACCAGTGAGCTTCCTGCCTTTTTCCGGCGCATCGAGCCGTACGTCGTGCCATCAAAGCGGGTAATTTTAGTGGGTGATTGGAACGCCGTCCTTGATCCCAACTTAGATAGAGGGGCTACTAGTGCGGGTACTAACCCCTTGGATGCCAGATATTTTCGTGAGTTTGTCCAGCGGTTAGATCTGGTGGACAAATTTCGCGAAAGGCATCCAAATAAGATAGTTTGGACTTGGACCGGTAGGGGCGCCTCGGCCCAGCTGTATAGCTATTTGGACCGAGTGTTAGTTAAGCGAGTCGACTTAGACTATTTAGGTGGTCCAAGTTTTGAGCCGTTTAAAAATTCCGACCACAAATTTTTATGTGTGTCGATTAAGTTAGATAAGGCTAGACGTAGGATGTCTGGTTACTGGAAGTTCAACCTTTCCCTTTTGGCGGAGGCTGACTTCCGGAACCAGTTAGAACTAACGATAAAGCGGGAATTGACGGGGGCTATTATGGGTAATAGGTGGTGGGCTAACCTTAAGGATAGCATTAGATCCTTTGCTGCCGACTATAGTAGGAGACTCAAGTCAGCTAGGGCAACGGAGCAAAGGTCGATTAAGGATAAGCTAGATAGGGCCGTGTTGGCGGGAGATAGTGGGCAAGTTAACGTAGCTAAGGCCGAGCTGGCCTCCTTGCAAATTAAGGAGTACCAAGCTCTGGTAGTTAGGGCTAGGTTAAAGAGAATGTCCTGCGAGGCGACGAATATGGCCCAGGAACTACGGGCCGAGGAACTCAGGCATGCTACTGATCGGCACATCGCCAGTGTCACATCGCCGGAGGGGCTCCGTCGAACTACAAACGAAGCCATCTGTGGGGAGTTCCGGCAGTACTTCTTGAAGCTTTTCACTAGGGAGCCCGGACTGAGTTCTGCTCAGTTCGACACCTATCTTGCCGACTTCCCTCGCCTTTCGGCGACTGAAGCGGCTGGGTGTGAGGGGCGCATAAAGGAGGAGGAGATTCGGGATGCACTGAAGTCGGTCGGGCTGGATAAGTCCCCCGGAATTGATGGTCTGCCCTATGAAGTGTACTTGAGGTTGTCGCACATGTTTGTCCCCTTGCTGGCAACTACCTATAACAACTGGATGAGGCAGGGTACTATACCCAGACGCTTCACCAGGGGTATAGTGAAGTTGCTTCGTAAGAACAAACATGGTGGGGATGGGATTAGTAACTTTCGCCCTTTAACGATGTTAAACACGGACTTAAAGATTTTGGCGAAGATCTTGGCAAACCGCTTGCAGACTGTCCTGCCTAGTCTGATTTGCCCCGAGCAGACTTGTGCTGTGAAGGGTAGGACTATCCAGGACAGTCTTCATCTGGTCCGCACGATCGTAGAAAAAGTCGACGGAAATGCCGCGCTGATCAATTTAGATCAGTCCAAGGCCTTTGATAGGGTTGACCATGCTTTTCTGGAGGCTGTCTTGTCTTCGGCTGGCTTCGGGGTTGACTTTCGCACCTGGATACGTCTCCTTTATGCGTCCCCCGGAGTCATGGTGGAGGTGAATGGGGTAAGGTCGGAGCCCTTCACTCTGACTCGATCGATTCGTCAGGGTTGCCCTTTATCGCCCATGTTGTATATCCTGGCGTTAGAGCCTTTTCTACGCAGGATAAAGGCGAACCCGGTCCTACGCGGCCTCACGTTACCTGGCGCCAGTGAGGTGGCCAGGTACACTGCATACGCTGACGACGTCAGCGTGCTTGTAACGAGCAGTGCCGAGGTGGAGGAGGTGAGCAAAGAAATCGGAAGGTACGAAGCTGTAACAGGGGCCAAGATCAACCGCGAAAAGTCTGTCGGCTTGCGGTTGGGCTCGTGGAAAGGCTGTGCTCTTCCCGGCCCCTTCATTTGGAAAGACGGTCCGTGCAAGATACTCGGCGTCTGGTTTGGGCCTGATCTTCAATTGGAGAAAAATTGGTCGGAAGTACTGGATAAGGTCGTAGCTGCAACTGAGTTGTGGCTGCGTAGAAGGCTTTCCCTTAAGGGTCGGGCAGAGGTGTGCAGTTCGCACATCTACTCCCTAGCCGTATACCGACTTTCAGTGCTTCCTATCCCGGCCACCATCCTATTCAAGCTGGAAAGGATTCTCTTCCAGTTTCTCTGGGCTAAGAGACATCCTTTGGTGCGACGGGAGATCTGTTACCTTCACCCTTCTGAAGGCGGTCTAGGAGTACCTAACGTCGAGGTACGGCGCCATACTTTGCGTCTTACTTTCCTAGACCGGATGTGTTCACGGGACACAGCGACGGGAAGCGTCTGGAAAGAAGACGCTAGACAATCTTTCCCGTCGCTAAGAAGTGTGCATTTTGCAGATGGGGAGGCCCATCGGTTGCCCAGATGCGAATGCCCCTTCTATCGCGAGTGCCGGCATGCTTTGAAAGTTCTCTCTCGGCTGCAGACAGGTCTCTCTGACAGCCGGCCGTTGTCGAGTAGGGCATTATATCGATGTTTAGTGAGGGGGGCCGCTAGCGATGGTCTGATTGGCGAGCTCGGTGTGACGGAGGCGGAGGGTCGCTTATTGTGGCCTTGGGCCCCCAGGATGAGGTGCCTCAATAATGACGAGGCTTCCCTCACCTGGCTGGTCATTCGGAATGCCCTCTGGGTCGGCAAGAAATTGTTTGCAGCGCAACAGGTCATTTCGCCTGAGTGCGGCCGGTGCGGTGATTTGGAGGAGACTACTAGTCACACCTTCTTTCATTGCCCGGTCGTACGGCCGCTGTGCAAGCTTCTTGAAGGCTACATGGTCCGCATCCTCAATGGAAAGTTTTTTGTCCTGGAAGCCAGTTCTGTGTGCAGCAATGTGGTGCCGAGGTTGAACAGACAGGAACATTATGTGTTTCTCTGCTTACTCGGCGTTATGCGTGTCGTGATTTGGACGACGAGAAAGAAGGAACTCTGTGAGGATGAGTCTTTTTCTTCTCAGACCCTGGTGGCATTTTTTAAACACCAAATCAAAGTCAAAATCCGGTCTGAGAGAAAGAGACTCTCTTCACTGGAGTTTGGCGAAAGGTGGGTGACTGTTGCGCGCTTGTGTCGCGTGGTAGGAGCCAACCTTATTTTCACCTTGGACGTCCCAGGGACCTAAGAATTTTGCGTTACCGGAAGGACGTGACCACCCAGCCCAGGTAAGTTAGACTTTTTTTTAGGCCATTTTGAGTTAGTTTGTTCCTAATTTAGTTAACTTAGCTAGAGTATGCAAGGTCATTGGGCCCCCAATTTTTTTGTCCCCTTCTTTTGTTTTGCTCTCCCATCCCTTCCCCTCTGTTAGGTGACAGGAATTGGAGTTCTCCAGGAGTGCGATGGAGGGCTTATGTTTATTCATATTTATTGTTTACTTATTTTTTTACCATTTATTTATCCTATTTGTTTACTTTCCTCCTTCGACACTATTTTCGACTGGTTAACTCCTCTTTCTGCCATGTTTTAGTACGTGGGGGGGACCCCATACTAACCATCATAATGTATATATGTTTTGTTCACTTTCGTTTTTAGGGGAATTGTTTGTAAATAAAGATGTACATAGCGTTCGTAAAGTTTTTTTTAAATTGTTCCCCTCCCCCTCACTCTGTAAATATGGGATTAAGTTTAGATCTTCATGGAGTATTAATGTTGTTTTGGTGATTGTTGTTTTTGGTGAATGCAGTTTGACAGTGATATGTTTAATTGAGGTATTTTGGTGTTTTTTTAATTTGGAGATATGTATTGGTCAGTGAATGAGTCTAGTTAAGTTAGAGATTAGGATAGTGTAGACCAGCCTTCCCCCTCCATTTTTAGGCCTCGTGCCAAATTTGTATTTTTTTTACAATAAATATCTTTTCCTTTAATGGGCTTTTGTTACAAGGAGGCAGCCATTGAGTGAAATTCTGTGGCCAAGTTGGACCGCTTGCGAAAGGATATTTACCATATTTAACCTCATATCATCGTGTCGACTTCTCCCGGCTGGGCTGAAAAATTCTGACCTAGCTGGAAAATTAAGTTAAGTTTTTTTCTTTCCATTTTTTGTTCTTTTCACATTTACACCTCCCTTCTTGTTTTCCACCCAGCCTATCACTTATGGCCGGCCGGCCAGACGGCTCGGCCATAAAGGCGTTATTTTCCCCAAATAAGGGTGACCCTCCCCCCCAGGTGAAAAATAAAAATAAATCACCTTCTGATAAAAATGCCCCTCCCCCTGACCAAAAAGAAAAATCGCCACAAAAAAAACAACCCTCCCCTGAAAAAAATGCACCTACCAATTCACCAAACAAAAATGAAAAAGATAAAGAAAAAAACGAAAATAGTTGGACAGCCCCCCCGAAAATACAGGTCGATGTCGACGACTTGCTCCAGCGAGCAAAGGCCATCTCCAGTGAAGTACAGGAGCATGGCCTTATGTTCAATTTGGAGGAGGTAAGACAAGACCAGAAAAAAAGAACGGTGTCTGTCTTTTTAGTGGACAAACGATCCAGAAAAATCGTTAAGCCCGCAAAAGACATGGTCCTTCGTCAAATGTCCAGCCTGGGCGTAAAGGCACAAGCGATAATCGCTGGTGCTTCTTACGCTTTCTGGGATATATTGTTACCGACCACAGAAGAAGCCGTCGCCCTAACAAAAAAACCCCTTGAGAACAAGGATTATTTCTTTAGAACAGAATATATGGGGCGACGGCGGACCACGGTTTCAATATACGAGGTCCCTAGCTTCCTTCGAGACGCAAACTTAGCCGCCTATATGCTTCAGTTTGGTGACATCGTCTCAGCAACACACGATGGAATGCGTGGGGAATGGAGGTTCGATATCATGTTGGATATGAAAACCTTCTACTCCGTTCCCAACTGGTTGGAGGTGGAAGGGCGCAGGCTTCCCGTAATAGTATCGGGAAGGAAACCCGCCTGCTGGCACTGTGGCGAGATTGGTCACCTCTCCGCAGTTTGCCCGGCGAAGAAGGCCCCGAAGAAGCCCGACCACAAACAGGATACCCTCTCACCTGTGGTTAAAATAAACACGGAAAAGGAGGCTCCCGTAGTCTCGCCCACACCAGCGGGTAAAAAAAACCCCACTCCCCCTTCGTCCCCTACGGTTAATTCCGAAGAGGCGAAGGCTGAGTGGCTGACTGTGGGAAAAGGTGGGAGGAAGCTCCAACCTGAGGATCCTCGCTCCCAAAAGTCGGCCCAGGTAGGCACCGACAGTTTACCCCCCTCAAAAAACAAGTCCAACGGAAACACTTCAACCCCCTCATATGCAGATAAAACATCTCCAAATAAAATCAAACTCCCTCCCAAGACCCCACCTAAACAGCGCACTCCTCCCAAGGTCAGATCCTTTAGCCCAGGCCGGGAGAAGTTCGAGAAACTTTTAGAGTTTAAAAAGCGGCTGGACCAGGAGCGGAAATCATCTCCACGACCAGGGCCCTCTCATTCCACCCCTTCATCACCTAGACAGCCTCGTACCATCCGACCGCCACCAACAACACCACCTCATAGATCCATGCCTCCACCTCTCATATCCATCTTAATACAGAAAAAAAAGGGACCCACCCCCCCTCCGCTGCCGTTGGAGTCACCACCAACCAAGCCAGCCCCACCAGCAACAGCTGCAGCAATCTCATCACCATCTACCTCACCAAAGAAACGGCAGCGGAGCTCATCCATCGACAGTTCGGGGGATGAGGTCCCAAAACATAAAAACAAAAAAGAAAAGCCGCGCCATCACACCGGGACTAACATCTGCCGGGTGGATGAGGGGGCCCTGGATCGTCTTCATAAGGTCCAGCCGCAGCTGTTGAAAGACTTGAGGGTCCTCCACAACTTCAAGGAAGTTAATGGTCAAAACGTGGAGGACCCTAAAAACTTTCCAAATTCATGGATCACCACCGTCATTCGAAAGGGCCGAGGGTCGGAAGGAGTTATGAAAATGTTAGGAGAGGCTAACGAGGCCCTCGGCCCTTTATCATTCCTTAAGGACGATCTTTCATCTTGTAAGGGGCTCGTTGGGAGGGTCCCTGTTGTTTTACACCCCTCCCTTTATAGGGCAATAAAACTAACATTTCCGCGGGACGTCGGGGGTCTCGCTCATGACGGAGCCATCGATAATGAGATGGCCACGGGATCCATGAGCCAGACCGTCGGAGTCCTGACCCCAGCCATGTTCAGTCCGGGCACTCAACCCCTGTAATGTTCATGATGGATTTAAGGTTGGCTAGTTTAAATGGCCGCGGCCTGAGGTCGGATTCTAAGCGATCCCAACTATTGTTATACCTCCAGCGTCGCGGCATTGATATTTGTTGTTTACAGGAGACTCACTTCGACTCCAACTTCTATGAAGGTATTCTGGCGAGAGACTATTTGTCCTTCTCAGCATGCTTTGATAGTCGTTCTAGAGGTGTCACCTGGCTGGTAAGTAGACGTTTGGACGCTTCGTGTGCTCTTGTTCTTTCAGATCCGGCGGGCAGACTTTGTGTTCTGGACGTTACCATAAAGGGTAAGGTGTTTCGATTGATTGGGGTTTATGGACCCAATGCTACCAGTGAGCTTCCTGCCTTTTTCCGGCGCATCGAGCCGTACGTCGTGCCATCAAAGCGGGTAATTTTAGTGGGTGATTGGAACGCCGTCCTTGATCCCAACTTAGATAGAGGGGCTACTAGTGCGGGTACTAACCCCTTGGATGCCAGATATTTTTGTGAGTTTGTCCAGCGGTTAGATCTGGTGGACAAATTTCGCGAAAGGCATCCAAATAAGATAGTTTGGACTTGGACCGGTAGGGGCGCCTCGGCCCAGCTGTATAGCTATTTGGACCGAGTGTTAGTTAAGCGAGTCGACTTAGACTATTTAGGTGGTCCAAGTTTTGAGCCGTTTAAAAATTCCGACCACAAATTTTTATGTGTGTCGATTAAGTTAGATAAGGCTAGACGTAGGATGTCTGGTTACTGGAAGTTCAACCTTTCCCTTTTGGCGGAGGCTGACTTCCGGAACCAGCTAGAACTAACGATAAAGCGGGAATTGACGGGGGCTATTATGGGTAATAGGTGGTGGGCTAACCTTAAGGATAGAATTAGATCCTTTGCTGCCGACTATAGTAGGAGACTCAAGTCAGCTAGGGCAACGGAGCAAAGGTCGATTAAGGATAAGCTAGATAGGGCCGTGTTGGCGGGAGATAGTGGGCAAGTTAACGTAGCTAAGGCCGAGCTGGCCTCCTTGCAAATTAAGGAGTACCAAGCTCTGGTAGTTAGGGCTAGGTTAAAGAGAATGTCCTGCGAGGCGACGAATATGGCCCAGGAACTACGGGCCGAGGAACTGAGGCATGCTACAGATCGGCACATCGCCAGTGTCACATCGCCGGAGGGGCTCCGTCGAACTACAAACGAAGCCATCTGTGGGGAGTTCCGGCAGTACTTCTTGAAGCTTTTCACTAGGGAGCCCGGACTGAGTTCTGCTCAGTTCGACACCTATCTTGCCGACTTCCCTCGCCTTTCGGCGACAGAAGCGGCTGGGTGTGAGGGGCGCATAAAGGAGGAGGAGATTCGGGATGCACTGAAGTCGGTCGGGCTGGATAAGTCCCCCGGAATTGATGGTCTGCCCTATGAAGTGTACTTGAGGTTGTCGCACATGTTTGTCCCCTTGCTGGCAACTACCTATAACAACTGGATGAGGCAGGGTACTATACCCAGACGCTTCACCAGGGGTATAGTGAAGTTGCTTCGTAAGAACAAACATGGTGGGGATGGGATTAGTAACTTTCGCCCTTTAACGATGTTAAACACGGACTTAAAGATTTTGGCGAAGATCTTGGCAAACCGCTTGCAGACTGTCCTGCCTAGTCTGATTTGCCCCGAGCAGACTTGTGCTGTGAAGGGTAGGACTATCCAGGACAGTCTTCATCTGGTCCGCACGATCGTAGAAAAAGTCGACGGAAATGCCGCGCTGATCAATTTAGATCAGTCCAAGGCCTTTGATAGGGTTGACCATGCTTTTCTGGAGGCTGTCTTGTCTTCGGCTGGCTTCGGGGTTGACTTTCGCACCTGGATACGTCTCCTTTATGCGTCCCCCGGAGTCATGGTGGAGGTGAATGGGGTAAGGTCGGAGCCCTTCACTCTGACTCGATCGATTCGTCAGGGTTGCCCTTTATCGCCCATGTTGTATATCCTGGCGTTAGAGCCTTTTCTACGCAGGATAAAGGCGAACCCGGTCCTACGCGGCCTCACGTTACCTGGCGCCAGTGAGGTGGCCAGGTACACTGCATACGCTGACGACGTCAGCGTGCTTGTAACGAGCAGTGCCGAGGTGGAGGAGGTGAGCAAAGAAATCGGAAGGTACGAAGCTGTAACAGGGGCCAAGATTAACCGCGAAAAGTCTGTCGGCTTGCGGTTGGGCTCGTGGAAAGGCTGTGCTCTTCCCGGCCCCTTCATTTGGAAAGACGGTCCGTGCAAGATACTCGGCGTCTGGTTTGGGCCTGATCTTCAATTGGAGAAAAATTGGTCGGAAGTACTGGATAAGGTCGTAGCCGCAACTGAGTTGTGGCTGCGTAGAAGGCTTTCCCTTAAGGGTCGGGCAGAGGTGTGCAGTTCGCACATCTACTCCCTAGCCGTATACCGACTTTCAGTGCTTCCTATCCCGGCCACCATCCTATTCAAGCTGGAAAGGATTCTCTTCCAGTTTCTCTGGGCTAAGAGACATCCTTTGGTGCGACGGGAGATCTGTTACCTTCACCCTTCTGAAGGCGGTCTAGGAGTACCTAACGTCGAGGTACGGCGCCATACTTTGCGTCTTACTTTCCTAGACCGGATGTGTTCACGGGACACAGCGACGGGAAGCGTCTGGAAAGAAGACGCTAGACAATCTTTCCCGTCGCTAAGAAGTGTGCATTTTGCAGATGGGGAGGCCCATCGGTTGCCCAGATGCGAATGCCCCTTCTATCGCGAGTGCCGGCATGCTTTGAAAGTTCTCTCTCGGCTGCAGACAGGTCTCTCTGACAGCCGGCCGTTGTCGAGTAGGGCATTATATCGATGTTTAGTGAGGGGGGCCGCTAGCGATGGTCTGATTGGCGAGCTCGGTGTGACGGAGGCGGAGGGTCGCTTACTGTGGCCTTGGGCCCCCAGGATGAGGTGCCTCAATAATGACGAGGCTTCCCTCACCTGGCTGGTCATTCGGAATGCCCTCTGGGTCGGCAAGAAATTGTTTGCAGCGCAACAGGTCATTTCGCCTGAGTGCGGCCGGTGCGGTGATTTGGAGGAGACTATTAGTCACACCTTCTTTCATTGCCCGGTCGTACGGCCGCTGTGCAAGCTTCTTGAAGGCTACATGGTCCGCATCCTCAATGGAAAGTTTTTTGTCCTGGAAGCCAGTTCTGTGTGCAGCAATGTGGTGCCGAGGTTGAACAGACAGGAACATTATGTGTTTCTCTGCTTACTCGGCGTTATGCGTGTCGTGATTTGGACGACGAGAAAGAAGGAACTCTGTGAGGATGAGTCTTTTTCTTCTCAGACCCTGGTGGCATTTTTTAAACACCAAATCAAAGTCAAAATCCGGTCTGAGAGAAAGAGACTCTCTTCACTGGAGTTTGGCGAAAGGTGGGTGACTGTTGCGCGCTTGTGTCGCGTGGTAGGAGCCAACCTTATTTTCACCTTGGACGTCCCAGGGACCTAAGAATTTTGCGTTACCGGAAGGACGTGACCACCCAGCCCAGGTAAGTTAGACTTTTTTTAGGCCATTTTGATTTAGTTTGTTCCTAATTTAGTTAACTTAGCTAGAGTATGCAAGGTCATTGGGCCCCCAATTTTTTTGTCCCCTTCTTTTGTTTTGCTCTCCCATCCCTTCCCCTCTGTTAGGTGACAGGAATTGGAGTTCTCCAGGAGTGCGATGGAGGGCTTATGTTTATTCATATTTATTGTTTACTTATTTTTTTACCATTTATTTATCCTATTTGTTTATTTTCCTCCTTCGACACTATTTTCGACTGGTTAACTCCTCTTTCTGCCATGTTTTAGTACGTGGGGGGGACCCCATACTAACCATCATAATGTATATATGTTTTGTTCACTTTCGTTTTTAGGGGAATTGTTTTGTAAATAGTTTTGTAAATAAAGATGTATATAGCGTTCGTTGGATTTTTTTAAAAATGTTCCCCTCCCCCTCACTCTGTAAATATGGGATTAAGTTTAGATCTTCATGGAGTATTAATGTTTTGGTGATTGTTGTTTTTGGTGAATGCAGTTTGACAGTGATATGTTTAATTGAGGTATTTTGGTGTTTTTTTAATTTGGAGATATGTATTGGTCAGTGAATGAGTCTAGTTAAGTTAGAGATTAGGATAGTGTAGACCAGCCTTCCCCCTCCATTTTTAGGCCTCGTGCCAAATTTGTTTTTTTTTACAATAAATATCTTTTCCTTTAATGGGCCGAAGGTGGATTATTGAAACAGCGGTGAGTATTTTTCTTTTCTTTTCATTGAGTCAAATCACTGACCTGCACGCCAGACACAAACGAACCCTCTTCTGTTGGGAGCTGCCGTTAGTCCCACTTTCATGTCCACACTTTCTTTTCTCTCTCTCCCTTATTTTTTTTTTTAACTGTTCGATTATGTTTTCTTTCCTCGTTTTTTTTTGTTGGTTGTTTGTCTGTTTTTGTCTTGGTTTGGTTGCGTTTTGTTTTTCCTTCTATTTATTTTAATTTTATACACACGTGTCTATCGGATTATCGAAGCCTTCACACATCTACACATATATACGCAGACACCTATGCATATATATTGAGTGTTTATTCGGCCGAGTCGATCTTTCCTTCCTTTTCCTTCCTCCACAAGTTCTATTGTACTAACGTGCAACCCAAGGTCAATCCTTGTCTACGGCACCAGTGTGATAATACTCGCTTCTGCAACTCGTTGCATAAGTTACTAAGTCCCCGTCGAGAACTTATGTGGGGCCAGATCAAGCGAGAAGCAGGTTCACAGAGAAAAGAACAAAACGCAACAACTTGTGATTAAAACGTCAAGGGAGGATGGGGTGGGTGTAACACTTTGTGGATAATTAATTCTAGTTTGAGTTTCGGCTGGCGAAAGATTATCTTAACTAACTGGGTCCGGCTGGTAATGTCGCTGTTCGTTGTTTCTTTGTCCCGGCCTAATCAACTTTCCTCGAATCCAAACTAAGTCTAACTGCTTGGACCCAAAATGCACCTGTATATATACAGAATGTTTCATTATTATTTCCGGCTAATGGGACACCCACGAATAAACTCATAACTTTTTTGGGAGCCATTTCTCTCTTGAAAAAACTGGACAAAAAAATATTTCCTAGACTGGCCGTCTCCGATACAGGGACATTAAATTCAGACCCTTTTAAGTTTTTGACCAGTACTCGACAAGTACTTAACACTTACCCACGTCCGTGGCCATATATATAAACATTTTCTTATCTAGATTTCCTTAATCTTGTTAATGGGTTTTCCTAACATTTGAAATTTGATACCCAGGCCGAATCTAACTCATCTTGTCACATATATATGTATGTATATGTGTGTGTATGTGCGCGCGCGCACATTTGCATGGGCGTATATATATATATACACACACACACGCACACATGTGTGTATACATGTATGTGCATATATTCAACTCATAGTGTCACACTAGTCAAATAAACACTTCACTTAGATCAAGGTGTAGTATCCATACTACTTCTCTTAAAATGTCATGTTTTATCTGGTAATCATTGTCTTACTCAATCACATTATTGGGAACAAAACGTAATTGTCTCCCTTTCTTGTGATTCATGGGCGGAGCTTCCGACAATCACGTGACCGTTAGTCATGTGACAGTTTGAGAAGCGAGGTCTACCCTTTTTGACCAAGAAGGCCCTAGGGATAGGACGTCTACTTCAGCCTCTGCTATGTTAGAAGTACGTGCATTCAAATCACCTTACTAGAACTCATACTATACCAGACCAACGTAAGTGTAACTTCTGCCATTCATCACCGTGTTCTGGGGCAACTATTGCGCTTTTACTTAGTATGGTTTGGGACAATTATTATTGTGTTACCAGATATTTAAATATTTGCAGTTTAACCTTTCGTGTTATGTAGTCTTTCCTTGCCGAACTATTCAGTATTAGACTAACAACAAAATAGTCTAATGCATTATGAGAAAGTGTGGGTGGTAGTTCAGTCCACTATCATTCACCACATAAAATTCTTATAATTGGCGACTTCGTCGGGCCAAGATATTTCGTTCTTAAAAACAAAAGAATAGGTAACATGTCAGCAAATTTTTTTTTTGCGTTCCTAGAAATATAGCTGGCAAATTCTTTTTTGGTGTCTGAACATTTGTCCAGACACAAAGAATATTCCGTTTAGGAAATATTACATTTCGTAAATGGTTGTTTTGCTTACCTTCTATTTTTAGTATGTGGGTGTTGCGCCAGCAAAGTTTTTTCTTCCTCGTTCCTTAGCTAGGGTACTAGCTAGCTGCTGCTCAACGCGAACTGGGCGAGAGAGGCATTTGTTTATAGACATTCTCGACTTGGCCCTTGGTGGTGGGGGAATTTTCTCCTTTACCCACATCTTTCTTAAGGTAGATAATGAAGGATAAAACTGATGCAATTAGGGCGCTTGTTAGCGCGTGTCTGCAATATTGTAGACAGGACCCAGCATTATTTTTTTTTTTTTTTGCACAATTGGAGTCGGAATGTGAGATTAGAGGCATAAGTAACTAAAAACAAAAATATCATTTGCCAGTCTCTAAGTTACCGCACGAGGCAATGCTAGAGGTGAGAGAAATTATATTCTCACCACCTAAGGAAAAACCTTACACCAGACTGAGAGATAAGCTCATTAAGAGAACGTTGACGTCACAACGAAAAAAAGTTATCTCAGCTTCTCCATGAGGGGACATTAGGAGACAGCACTCCCTCACAGTTTCTATGTAGCCTCCAACAATTAGCAGAAGAGAACCAAGAAGATGGACTAATCTGCCATATTTTCCTGAACACCTCCCAGCAGAATATCGTAATGTCCTGGCGGCTGTAGGTCCGGAAGTACCCGTTGAAAAATTTGCCAACATAGCAGATAATATTGCAGACCTAACCTCACATACTACTGCTTCGATTTCGAATGTGCAAACCTCTGAGTTGGCTGACTCAATGGACAAAGTCTTAGTTGGATTAAGGAGATTGGAAGTCCGTATGGCCCAGGTAGAAGAGTGTTTGGACAAAAGGAGTACATCACGAGTAGAGGTCAAGCTAGGGGTTAGGGCAAGGCCCCCTTGTGTCGTTTACACAAGAAGTTCAGGTATAAGGTTACACTGTAATTCGCTCTGTTCTTTTAATGGGAAGCAGAGAAAAGCGTAAGCCGGCAACCGGAGGTAACAGTGTGTTGGCGATAGTAAAATTAGTCGCCTATTATTCGTGCTTGACCATACCACTGGCATACGTTTCCTGGTAGACAGTGGTGCACAAATATCCATTATCCCCGCCACAAAGGAAGATAAGAGAGGCCCTCATAAATTTACTCTTCAGGCGGTTAACAAGTCTCTCATTCAGACATCCGGCCAGAGGTGCCTTACCCTTAACTTAGGGTTAAAACGGGTTCTTACCCATATCTTCATGATTGCAGACGTGGAGAAAGCCATATTAGGTGCAGATTTTTTACCCAAATATGGCCTTCTTGTGGATATTAACAAGTGTTGTCTGACGGACCTGTTATGGTTTATAAAATGGCGATTGGCGAGCGTTCTAAAAATAGAAAAATGACGCCAAGAATCAAAAATTGGGCGGCAAAATAAGGAACCGTTTCTTTTGGTAGGAGTAGGAGTAAGAAGTAGGAGTTAGGGACCGTAGTTTGTGTAGCAGATTTGAAAAGGGAAGACGATAGGAAGAAGTCAGTTGACCACTAGAGTCCAGAAGGGATAGGCGAGTTTACAACTAGAATCCCACAGTGAACAGAACTCAGCGAGTCCGCTCCTGTATCAACAAAGTTTAAAGGGTTGTAACTTGATGTAAAAACCTAAATTTTTATACCAAAAATAAAACATCATTAATTCAAGTTTGTGTTATCTTCTAATAATACCAACAACGAAGAAATATAACAGACCCTTTGACGAACGTTCAGTCGTCTGGTTCGGTGAGTAAAGGATTTCCCTTATCCCCTTCCGTGGCTAACACGGAAGAGAATCCGACATTTGGCAAGCTTTTAAAAAAGATTTGCAAATATTACCAAACCGTCCTTTCACAAAGAAACTCTGCCTCACTCTATAACTTACCATATAACCACCACCGGTCCTCTTGTTCATTACCGACCCCGTCGACGTGCACCGGAAAAATTAAGCGTTGCTAAAGCCGAATTTACACAAATGATGCAAATGGGCATTATCCGTACATCGAAAATAACTGGGTATCCCTGTTACATATGTGTTATGGTCAATGGGAGGTTCAAATGATGACATGACACAGAAATAAGTGATAAGAAATATATTGAAGGAAAATAGTACACACACAAACGATAGCTGGGAGAAACCCCTCCTCAGCCTAACAATCAGGAATATTACCGCGCTTGGTAACGGCTCGCTGAAACTTGACTGAGACTGAGACTGAGCCGAGACTGCGCAGAAGAGAGCTTAGTTGGTATATGTCACATGAGGACGAGTCCATCTATAGGGGACACCTCAACACTATGGTACCCAAAAGTGATGGCACGTGGAGCACTTGTGGTGATTATAGAGCACTTAACACTACCACTAAACCTGACAGAGATTATAGAGCACTTAACACTACCACTAAACCCATTCCCCATATTCATGACGTAACGACGGCAATTCAGGATAAGTCCGTTTTTACAAAATTAGACATTTTCAGGACCTACCATCAAATTCCTGTAGAGCCTCAACATATTCCTAAGACTGCGATAACAACACCATTCGAGTTGTTTGAATTTTTACACTTGCCTTTTGGCTTAAGAAACGCGGCGCAGTCATTCCAAATATTTATCGATCACGAATTACACGGATTACATTTTGTCTGTACCTACGTGGATGATGTCTTGATAGCAAGTTCGTCGAAGGAGGAACATATTAAGCACGTGTAGATCATTTTTGAGCGTTTCGAAAAATTTAGGGTTGTTTTCAATCCACTTAAATACGAATTTGGGAAATCAGAAATAAATTTCTTGGGACACTATATAAACTCCGCCGGGATTTCTCCTTCCTCTTCTAAGGTAGACGCTATTGAAAATTTCCCTGTGCGAAACACGATGCAGAAGCTGAGACAGTTTTTTAGGCATGATAAATTTTTACAGAAGGTTCCTACCTCGGTGCACGTAGGTAGTAAAACCTTTGACAGACATGCTGACTGATGTCAAAAATTGTGAAATAGTTCTGTCTGACCATGTTTTGATAGCATTTTAAAAAATTAAAAAGATATTGTCCCAGGCACCAAAATTGTCGCATGTTGTTCCGAGTAACCAGCTGTGTTTAGCGGTGGACGCATCTTATAGGTATAGGGGCAGTTCTCCAGCAGAAAGTGGGTGACCAATAGAGACCGATCTCATTCTTTTCCAAGAAACTGACGCCGACGGAGACCAGGTACAGCACATTTGGACGAGAGCTTCACGCTGCGTATTTGGCTGTTCCCTACTTTTGACATTTGTTGGAGGGGTGGACTTTCTCTATACTTACGGACCACAAGCCCTTGTTGGGCGTTTTTCTGTATGGTTCGGACAGGTACTCACCCCGTGAGACAAAGCATTTGGATTATGTGCTGCAATTCACTTCAAATATCCGTTTCATAAAAGGATGTGAAAATGTACCAGCAGATGCCATGTCTCGTGGAATAAATGCTCTCTTGCTAGTGTGTGGATTACCAACATTTGTGGAGGAACAAACGAAGGACCAGCAATTACAACAGCTTCTGCAGGACAACACTACATCACTAAAGTTGTCAAAGACACATGTGCCGAGTACGGACCTGGAGACTGTGTGTGATACCAGCACACGACGATTACGCCCATTTGTGCCAGAAACTTTACGGAAGGCATTGTTTTCCTCCATGCATGACTTTTTGCACCTTGGTGCTAACGCGTCAATACGACTCGTGTCGGACAGATTTGTGTGGCCACGGATGAAAGCGAACATCCGACAGTGGGCTAAAGCATGTGTGCCGTGTCAAAAGGCCAAAGTGGGAAGACACATCCGCTCTCCTTTTAGATCCTTTCCATCACCTGCATGTGGACATCACTGGACCACTGCCCTTATGTGAGGGTCAATCATATCTACTGACTTGCGTTGATTGGTTCTCTTGCTGGTGCGAGGCTTTTCCCATGCCGAATATCACCGCATACATCACAGCAAAGATTTTTGTTGCAGGCTAGATATTTCGTTTTGGGGTCCCAGCTGTAATTACCACGGACAGAGTTCGAGTCAGACCTGTTCAACCAGTTAATGAAGTAATGGAGTAAAAGAACCAAAACCACTGCCAATCACCCAGAAGCAAATGGACTAATAGAACGATTTTGGTTAGGATGAATCAGTCAGATTGACTGGAACATCTACTTTTAGTCCATTTGGGACTTCGTACGGCAATGAAAGACGATTAAAGTGTTCATCTGTTGGGATGGTTTATGGTACCACACTCAAGCTCCCTGGACAATTTTTTCAGTGACCTCCGCAAAAACTTTTGGACATGACTTCGTTTGTAGATCGGCTTACATTAAGGATTGACATCCTTGGCATACAATTCGCCCGCGCAGTGTCAAACACCAACATACGTGCCAAAACTTTCACAGACCTGAACATACGTTTTTGTGCCAAGACCCACTCACTGCAGCCTTAATATAGAGGACCTTTTAAGGTCCTGAAGAGACACCCCAAATTTTTGAAGTAGAAATTTAAAAAATTCCACAGAATATTGCCGTGGACAGGTTGAAACCTGCTTCTTTGGATGCTACATGGCTTGGCATAGACACTTCAGGGACTTTCCCCACTACCAGCACCAAATGTTATAAAAGAGACTGTGACTAGGTCTGGCCGTCACGTTGGATGGCCGAAACATTTGTGGAGTTAAACGTATTATTGCTGAGTTAAATGTATTTTTTAGGCCTGAACTTTAAATAACACTCTTGTGCAAAAATGTAATTTTCTTCTTTTCAGAAAGATTTTTTTTCTTTCTCTCGTAGTAAAGAAACTTTGTATTTTCATGTAGTCCCAGCCTTATACGTGGTGTCTTCAATAAGTTTCCAGACTTTTTTTGTGCAGGCATTTAAAATTGTTGTAGACTCTTGAAAATTCAGTATGTTATTGCTATACATCTTGTGAGATGACTGACCAATTTTTGATTTCAGGTTCAAATGAACAGCTACAGCAGCAATTGGAATACACCCTACTAAAGCCTGATTGTCACAGCTGGTGAATTTCAAAAATACAATCTGGACGTGAGGACACTTTAGAAGAACTATATGCAATAAAATTCTGTTTTAAACTTGGAAAAAATGCAACAGAAATCTATGGACTGCTTCAGACTGCTTTTGGAGCATCTTTCAAAAATCGAGCATCCGTTTTATTTTCACTAGCATTGGATCATTGGCAGTCGCTTTGTGCAGGCCATAGACCTGTCCAAGTAGGGAGTACATGTTGGGAATAAAACTTAATTGTCTCCCTTTCTTGTGATTCGTGGGCGGAACTTCCGATAATCACGTGACTGTTGGTCATGTGACAGTTTGAGAAGCGAGTTCTACCCTTTTTATGACTAAGAAGGTCCTAGGGATAGAACGTCTACGTCATGTAGTCTTTCATTGCTGAACTATTCAGTGTTAGACAATCAACAAAATAGTGTAATGCATTATGAGAAAGTGTGACTTGTAATTCAGTCCACTATCATACACCAAATAAAATTCTTATAACAATACGCCTTCAAGTAAAGTTTATTCACCCATGTATTCTTGTCTGGAAATATGTTTTAATTATGTACTTGTCTGAAGAGATTTTCCTGAGTGGAACGTAATATTATACAATATTAAATAAAAAAAAGTATTGAGACTGTGTAGCACTATGTGGGTGGCCCGCCAAAGCAGACGATTCCTTTGTCTGTTTTGGCGCGAAACCAGACAAAGGATTCTTAGACCTGAAATCTCGCCGTATCCGGAAGTGGTAAGGGGACGCGAATGAGAGTTGGCTGGACAAAGGAGCTGGCAGGCAGTTGACGACGGGACCCGGACGAGGGCAGTTGGCGACTGGACAGCAGAGAGGCGGGACAGCAAAGAGAGTTGGCATGGAACCACGGACAGGGGCAGTCAACACCGGACTCGGGAGACAGTAGCAGAGAAGAGAGGGTCCAGCCACGGCGAAGAAGATTGAGTCTAAAGATGTCGGCATGCCAGTGCTTGTGGAATTTTCGCTAGTAACCCACGCTAGCGATAGTCCGCACATGCATGTAGTGTTGCATACCTCCTTCTGCTCTTGGTTAACCCCAAGCTTTGTTCGTGTTTGTTCGTCTGTTTTATTTTCTTCTGTCTCCCTCGATCGTATTCTTGTAGCGGTAAAGAAATGTGCGTTACCCCGCTCGGACCACTAGTTGATCACCGGCCGGCGTAAGAAGCGGAATGGTTAGAAGACTGATGTGGTGGGGGTGAGGGCGTAACGTTACAACTGAAACTTTAATTTTTTTTTTATTTTAGAATTTAAATGAAAATATATTTACAGCTGAGTAAATTGAACTGATGATATCTATATTCCCCAACCCCTCTGCTCGGGCAGGATATGACACAAGGTCAATTTTTAAGTGAAGTTTAACTGATTTGAATTCAGAGTTTTCCTTCTTTTAGACAAGTTGCCTCACCAAGGCTGAAGAATACAGACTGTCCTACTATTTACCCATAGCTGGAGGGAGAATGATTGGATTCATACCTTTCCCAAGGGTATTAGTGTTATGTGAAATGCAATCAGTCTCGTCCAGGATTTGAACTTGTGTCACCTTGTCCATTTCCAGCGACGATAACCATTACACCACGGATAATATCTAGATGTCTAGATTACTGTCTAGATGTCAAGACTTCTTCTTGATCCTAATTTGAAAAAAAATATGAAGTTTTGTAACTTTTTTTCTCTTAATTTAAACTACATCTTATGGTTAGATTTGAGGATGTAGAGGAAGATTGAAAAAAAAAAAAGGACTGTGAAACTTCACACCATATCAAATGAGGAGTTTCGGAGGTGTTTCAAATAATGGAAAACTGAATGGGAAAAGTTTGTTAAATGCTTTGAAGAAAATTAATGTTTCATTCATTGTTTATTTCTGTCTTGGTAAATATAGCTTCAGTCTTGATTGTTTTTTTTTTATTTCCTTCATCTTTGCTATTGTGATGCGGTATAAAATATTTATCCCAAGACGGGAGTTTATTATTCGCACGTGTGAAGACGGGGCAGCCTGGCACTTGATCCCTCGCAAAATAAGTTCCAGTTAAGATTCCCTTTTTGGGCGTAGGGAAACTGGCAGATTATGTTGGGGTTAATTTGGGGCTAGACTGACCGCCGCTGGCAAGGGGTTTCCAAATTTCACGTTAACACACACACCCGCCAGGCCACTACCTCTTCCTACCCCTAGGATAATGGAAGATATGAGCCTCTAGGTTTAGATATAATAATATTAATTATCGTAGTCGACAATTCCAGTTTCCCGTGTAATATTTTTAAAGGCGAGTAGGACACGAGCGAGAATAAATTGAGGCGAATGAAGCTGAAAAGGGAGCATGCAAAAGACAACTTGATAGGCAGACAACACAATGAATAAATTTCAGCACGTGGGGACATTAAAGTACAACAAGGTTTTTAATATACGCAGACACACATATTTAACGTGTCGGCTATATTATCAGCGGATAATACATAAATACAAATGTCTTTCTTCCTAATTCTTTTCTCTCTTCCTTCTTGAAATTGAGAGAGAGAGAGAGTACGTAACTGCAGTACTTAGGAAGGGTGTAGGGAGAAACAGTCTTAATGTTTACTTAGCTTTTTGGCGGGTTCCTTCTGAGAGTATTTTCTCTTTTACGGGCTAGCGGGATTTTTTTACAGCTTTGGCTTGAAGGCATCAGTTCTTCTTGTCCAAGATTCTTTCTGCTTTTTCACCCGGAGTTTGGCATGAGATTCGCCCATGCGTTCATGGCGGCCTCCGTCCACTAAACTGATATTCTTTATCCCTATTTCCGCTGACGAAAAAGGGTGCTACTTCCACTTTAGGATTCCGGCCAATCATTTAGCCTCTTTCTTCTTCGCTCACCCTATCAGGCGATTCGTTCGGACTACTATCTCTTCCACCCGAATAAGGTTACGGGGTACAGAAGGCCTGATCTACATTCTTTACTTTCTCCGACTGGCCGGTCGAAGTTGACCTACATTCCTTATTCCTCTTTTAACGGTCAGTCTTTGGCGGCCTGTTAATTCAAACATGGATGGGTAGGGGAAATTCCTTATTTCTCTCCTCTCAGCGGTAGACCACGTGACACTATTGATATAAATAAGCGTGTGGTTGCAACGGAAGAGTGGGATGGATTTAATTCCGTTTATTTTAAATAAATAAAAATTGGTATGTTAGGAAAGGTACGGGCCTTCTTCTTCCACCAGGTAAATGAGTTAGGAGGAGAGTGGGCGTACGTCATTCTTGAGCGGCTGGGTTTGTATTGCGGCATGTTGTGTGACGTGGGTCAGTAAGCTATAAGTCATTTGTGGTAGTATTGGAATGCGAGCTTGATTGGTTGGTCATCTGGTTCTTTGTTCTGGTCCGAATTCAATGCATGATGCTCTTCTTTCTCGAAGTCTTGGAGCCAACTGCTTTTTTGAACTTTCGTTGACCATTTTATAGCTGTGTTTGGGTCGAATCAGCTCCAAAAAACTTTGGAGGGGAAAGTTCCTAATTGGTTGAAAAAAAGGGATCTTTTTAATTGTAAATATAAAGTTACACTTCAACCGGATGAATGCGCGGAGCCTACCTGCGCAGTGACGTGTCTTATTCATTTTGGTCTCGGCCATCAAGACAACATCCAGTTTTTGAAATGTACGTTCGTGATGTTTTATTTGTTTATTTATTCATTTTGTTTATGAATTAGTTTGGGATGTATTTGTAAATCAGAAGGGATTTCTGTATACAACACTATTACTAATGATAATATCAATGCAAATGAAATGTTCTAAACCAGCAGTTTTGGTGTTTAGCGTCAGAATGATAGCAAACAAAAAATTCCATTTGTATAAATGAAGTTTCATCTTATAAAGTTTTGAAATTTATTAAAGGTGGACTTCTGGGATAAAAAGCATAGTAAAGTTTTTTTTTGTTTTTTTTTATTCTGGAAAGCGCACCTGCGATAACATTGTCCTTTCCCTTGATGTGATTAACACGGAAATTGTACTCCTGAAGAAGAAGAATCCATCTTGTGATTCTCTGATTTTCATTTTTTTGGAGAAAGGTGAGAGGATTGTGATGCATGTACACCAGAACTGGATGAAGGGTAACACTGAGATAGACCTGAAAGTGTTGAAAGGCCGACAGTAATGTCAGACATTCCTTATCAATGGTGGAATAATTTTTTTGATACCTGTTTAATTTTTGAGAAGTAACCTAGCGTTTTCTCAATTCCTTCATCATCTTCCTGTAGCAGTACCGCACCAATTCCTATCAATAGCATCCACTATCAATTTGAATTGTTTTTCAAAATTTGGAGATGAGAGAACCGGGTCGCCTATTAGGATGCTCTTTATTCATTCGAAGGCCTCGTCGCAGGTTTTATTCCACGCATATTTTTTATTCTTCTTAAGCAGATCAGTAAGAAAACTCACAATTTCCGCCAAGTTTCTGCAGAATTTTCTGTAGAATCCAACCATGCCCAGGAATTTCATAAGCTGTTTGCTTACCCCCGGAAAAACATGTGTGTCTAGCATGCGAAAGCGAAAATGGCCGCTCAAACGTGTTTTAAGTACTCAAGATCTCGGATTCTCACGAAACCGACGAGACGTGTGCAAAAGTCTAAGCCTATAAAAAGACAGACAGCCGCAGTGTTCGAGGCGAACTTAAGCGTTGTGGTTGGCGAGAGACGATATATCCAGCTGATTGGAAGAGACAATTCAGGAGAAATTTCTAAGTTAGAGACATTTGTGCAGGACAGTGATACGCGAAAAGTGTCCTGGATCAAGCTTTCTGAATGTTAAGCAACCCCTGATTACTGCAATTTTACAGAAAGCACAAGTGATTGGAGAATCTTTTCTAGGCATACTGTGAATACGCTCCGTTTTCTGTCTGGATAAAGGGACCAGACAAAATTTTGTTTGAGGAGGGGAAAGGGAACGGGTGACTGACCTGGCCGTCGTTTTCATATCATAATTTTCGCTTGGTCGGGTGTTTTTCAACTCGTGAAAATTCCTCGTGTGTGTTAAGGTATAGGAGTCGGCGATGACTGCTGCTTCATCAACCCTATCCAACTTTTTGTTACTGAGATGTGCTGCTAGGTCATGGAATAAGCATTGTTGGAAGTCCTCGATAAGGATTACTGCTGCAATTTCTCAAAACTACCGTCCACATTTTTTGCCCTTAACCATTGGTTAAATACATCTTTCTTCTCCCTAGCAAATTCCACAAAAGTTTGATATGGGAGTTTTTTTTAATTTTTTTAAAATACTACCTCTAGGCTTCTGGAACTAATTCGTAGGCATTCAGTATGGCCGTTTTTATTTTGTATAGTCTGCTGAGTCCTCGATAATAAGAGAAGAGTATACTTCAGCAGCTTTTTCTTTTTAAACGCTTTGTATTAGGGTCGGCCAGAAACAGCGCAGCCAGTTTAAATTTTCGGCTATTTCGAACTGGGAAAATATTTGTCTACGAATTTTCCGGAGAATTTTGGAACTAATCTTATATTTTTTGCTGCGTCGAAAACAAGGTTAGGAGAAGTGTAATTACGATTCTGCAACTTCAATCTTTCCACTTCGATCTTTAATTTACTCCAATTCTATTTGTAGCAGTATATTGTCTTGGTTTCGTTAGTGTTTCGTTAGTGTTATAACAATCTATTATTTCCTCCTCTACTAATTTCCTTGCTACAATTCTACTTATTTCCTCCTTCTTCATCTGTCCATTCGCCTGCAGGTCGAAATGTAAGACAAAATGCAATAAATCCTCTTTTGTCAGGGTCTTAAATTCGTCTTCTCGGTTGGGATTTGACAAAAACTCAACGACAGAGAAAGGCATGATTTTTGCAAAAATTAAGGATTTGCAAAATTTCAGCAGCACCTTGTCAAAATTATTGTTCATTATCATTTTTTTCTTCAATAACAAAATTCAGTAAACCCCCCCTTTTTTTTTAATAAGTAATAGTGTTAGAGTAATAGTAGAGATAATTTAGCCTCTTTTTTTTTAATTTTCTTTTCTCTTTTTTAATTTTTTTTTTTTTGGACGAGCCCCCATTTATGTTATGACTACAGCGAATTTTAGGGTAAGTGTCTAGGAGAATATCTGATCCCCAGCAATCATAAAACAAAAATTTGACACAAAGGATAGTCAAGTAAAACAAGGGTTGGAAAAGCTAAACTGTTTATTTTCAGGGGAATGAACAGGGGAAGGGGAGGCATACAAAGGTAAAACAGAGGGGTGAATGTAATGCATGGGTTTGTAATATATGTACTTGGGTTATGTTATTTGAGATAATAAATGAGAAGTACAAATATTAACTTTAAAAGAGGAATTTTATTCTTCGTATACAACGCCACGTGTTGGCTCGAAAATGTCCGGCGGTCAACACGTGTGTTTAGTGTTTGGAATCTCTTCAGCAACTGCCTCCTCTTCTGTCTTGGGTCGTCTTCGGCAACTGCTACTATCTCCGCTGATTGGCCAGAGGGAGAGGGAGAGCGAGAGAGAAAAGGAGAGAGAAGGGAAGAGAGAAGAGTGAGAGGCGATGGATTCTGGGATAGCATTCCTTGGCCGAGGTGGAAGTAAGGACCAAGATTTCTGTTAAGGTAGTATTGACTGCCCATTTACTGACCTTAGTAAGGGAGGTGATACTACAGGTTAAAATTAACATAAAATCTATTAATGTTATGAAGAGAAATATATTACATGAAATCTATTTGGATTATAAGGTTTAAAAAAAGATTTCCTTAAGTTTGGCCAGCGAAAACATACGTAACAAGACCTGAATAAATAGATGAATATAGCATATGTAAAAAGGATTACCAGATAGTTCCCTGACCGGGAGATTAAATTAGGCACGTCTTTCTCTGCCAACTGCAGGATTCATTCTCTTTAACCTGTAGAGCGCCGGGTCACAAGACTAACAGGCGGCAATTTGAAATAGATGCTTGAATGAGTTTAGCTCATGATGCAATCATTTCAACAACTAAATACTGTTAACTTTAAACTCAGTGTTACCAAGATATTAATATTTTAGAATAAAATTTATGTGAGTATAAATTCTACCCTCTCATTCTTAGAGTGCTATCCTTTATGAGACATCCCGCATGAATAATACATTAATAGATTTTTTAATTTTACAAATCATAAAGAACAAATATATGAGGGGTATCCATTAAGACATTATTGCTTTACTTGGAACTTAATGAAAATTGTCAACTTTAGAATAGTCCTCTTCACTGATGTTATAGAGTAAGCTTTGCTTCGTCAAGTACACAGGCTTCAGGTTGGTTACAGTACCTGCTGATAATTCTCACTGTACAGTCTTTACTCAGTCATAGTTGGGTTTTAATTCACTAATATTTGTTCTTCTCTTTAGTGCCTTGAATTGGTATTCATCCATAATATTTGCAGAAGTTCCACTGTCAGGATCACAGTATGCATCTATATCCCCGATTCTCACTTCTATTGTATTATAATATTTTTGTTTTATAATCTTGATTTTGTGTATCCTAATCTTATCAGTCATTTTTCTGATAACTTCCTCATCTTCAGAACTTTTATCTGATTCTGTTTCAATCCTCCTTATTCTTTGAGGCGTATTTTTCTGTTCCCTGTTCTCTGTAGAGAATCTGTCTTTTTGGCTTCCATCGCTGCTAATTACTGCAGTCGGCAAAGTGGTTTCTCTTCCAACAGTTATTATATGCTTTCCCGTACGTTGGGCAATTTTCTTTCTTAGCAAATTTGTGTTTTCTGCCACAATATCAATGTGTTCTCTGTTGCCTCTGCTCTGTCCAATCTGTTGTTTGTCTTTTTCTTAAGGTATTTACTTTATCGGTTTGTTCCTCGCCGTTTATAGTGTTTGTTTAATTTCTTTTACTCCTCGCTTGAGGTCGTGTCGTTGACTTGCTTCTTTTAAGAATTTATTCAAATTCTATTTTTGTATTGCTTTTGTTATCATTTCACTGTCTTCGGTTGTTTGAATGAGTTGTTTCAGAATTCTATCTTCTCTGTTATCTCCGAATTCAACCTGTTCCTTGCGTCTCATAGCGTATTTAGTAATTGCTTCCTTATTTTCCTGTCTCAATCTATTGAAGAAATATCTAGCGTATTGCTTATTTTGTTTCGGTAGGAAATGGTGATTTAATTTTCTTTTCACTTCTTCATAGGTCTCATTTCTATTTTATTCCATGCTAGGTAAATATTTTACTAGGAGCCTTATCTATCTTCCACCGTATATTTTAAACAAATTATTTTGTCGTTATCGTCTGTGACTCTTTGTAAATGAAATTCCTCTTCAAATTCTTCGAGCTACGTTTACTATTTTTTACCTATGTTGGTCCTATTTGAGTCTATGGTGAACGGTTGTAAGTGCAAGGTAATACTCGAATTAGCCATTCAAAATTTTTTTCAGGTTAAATGCATTGATTTTCATTAACACAGAGTAATAGTTATTAAACAGCACTGATTGGTATATGAATATAGACAATAGTGATCATAGAAATAATGCAATTATACACATAAAAGGAAAAATCACTTGTCTTTCAGGGTCTTCTTTTTCTGTTTTTTTTTCCTTTGAGACGAGTCGCTTATTTTCCTTTGTTCTTTTTGTCTTTTTTCTTCTTTTCTTCTCTTTTCATATCTTTATCTTATCTTCGTTGCCAATTTTATGGTTAAGCCTTTATAAACCAGCTTTATAAAGGGTAACTGTGAGTTCGTTAAGCGAGAATAAAACAAGTCGACTTTCTCTAATAACAGGATAACAAGTGAATTTTGCCTTGTACGGTCTAATACGAATTTTAGTCGCTGGTAGTATTCTTCTAAGTCCGACGACCATACGATCATTTCGTCCTGAACATTTCTGGCTCCCTCAATACCATCAATGATACGGTCAATTTCGATGTGAGATATCTCGCTTGCACTTGCAAAATCTGGTATGGCAAGCAAGTAAATCTATTAAGACCAAAGCGGGTATTAAACGTGAGTAATTTTGAACTATACTAATCAACAGGGATCTGCATAAATCCATTAGTTGCGTCAATCTTAGAGAAGTACTTTATACCATGAATATCTGCAAATATTTCCTCTGCGGTAGGAAGTAAAAAATGTTTCTGCTTTATCATTTTAAGTAGCAGGGATAAAAACAAATGCGTAGAGAGCTATTTGGCTTTTCCACGATTACTAGGGAGTTTATTCATTCGGTAGGTTCACTAATTGGTTTAATGATACCCGTTTTTGGTTATCCTATCCAGTTCTGCCTTTAGCCTATTTTCAATAAAAAAGGATCTTTCGGAAAGGATTCATAACAAGGAGAACTGAACGAACGACAGTTATGTGGTGTGTTTTGCTCAAAGTTCCGATTTCTTCAAAATAGTCCCGATATTTCCCAAAGAATTCTAGTAGATTTGAATTGATGTTTAAAATCTGTTCGATTAGTTAAAGTTTCTCACAGGTATCAGCATCTTGAGCGACTTGAGTATTTATGTCAGCTATTAAGAATGATTGTATTTTGGTGAGTTACTGAAGCTATGCAACATTTGCCAAGAACAGGAACGCAAGTGTTGTAGACAGTGAGAGTAACTGAAGTTGACTTCAGTTTTGGACGTCGATATGTATAGTTCTGAGGAGTACATTTATCTCAGCGCCTGAATCAATTTTAAAATCAACCATAGAACCAACCAATCTATGACCTTAACGGTAAAAAATAAAGAAATACCAAAGCTGATCCGATTTGGGGAAAGGAGAACGATAAAAGACGAAATTCTTTCGAGGTTCAGACTGTTTTGTAGAAATAACTCCAAGACTCATGTGTGACAACACACGTGCTTTATTGCTGCCATCTTTTTCTGATTGTGTTCCAGTAAAAAGGCCCCTTAAGGCATTACCAATATTGGGCCGCTTATGTATATAAGTCGACCAACATCCCCCACACATACAAAAGTCTGAAGTGTTAATTTTATGTGAGTTGCCATTCACCATATCGGTTGGGTGTCTTGCCTGCGTTGACTCTCTTCAGACGTGGTTGTCTTTCAGCCATGTCTGGTTGTTGCTGTTCGATGTTTTGTTCACTGTCATTGCTGGTGATATCTTGTGGTTTGTTTTCGTCATGTTGCTATGTTTTGGTTTAGTTGTGAGTCTTAGGTGTCTCCTATTTCTCACTAGTCTTTTCCCATTTTCCAGTTCGATCATGTATCGTCGGTATTCAAACTTTTCTATGACAACTGCCTTTTTCCAATATTGGCTCCTGCCATATGGCTGCACAGTCACCTGGTCACCTTCTTTTAATTCTATCAGGTCATGGGCATTTTTGTCATAGTATTTCTTTTGATGTTGTTTTGCCTTTTGTATTTTAGTTTTTGTTTCTTCCACATTAAATGGGGATAGAAATTTCTTCATCGTAGGCAGTACACTTCTCAATTGTCTTCCAAAGAATCTCTGTGCTGGGGACATTCCTATGGATTTTGATGGTGTGTTGGTGAATTCTAGTATGGCCAGACAAGGATCGCTGTTTTCATTATTACATTTTTTTATGATGCTTTTTATTTGTTTTACAGCTGATTCTGCCATTCCATTGGAGTTCGGCATCACTGGTGAGCAGGGATTCCATCTAAATCCGTATTTATGGGCCAATTCTCTCATCATTTTGTTATCAAATTCAGGGCCCCCATCACTTACAACTTCTTCTGGGATGCCATATCTCATGAAGTGTTTCCTTATCAGCTTGATTGTGCACCATGATGATGTTCCGTGAAGTCGATCAACCAAGGTGTAATTGGAGAAATAATCCACACAGACTAGGTATTTCCTTCCATCCAGTGTCATGGTATCGAGGCCAATACGTTGGAATGGGTATTCCGGCACTGGTCTTGTGATTAGTGTCTCTTTGCTATTTCTTGCAGAATATCTGCTACACTGTTTACAGTTGATATAACATTCCTGTAGTTCGTGCCTCATTCCTGGCCAGAAGATTGTGTCTAGGGCGCGTCTCATGTTACTTTCAACTGCTAAATGGCTTGTGTGTGCCTTCTTCTTCATGTCGTTTCTCATTGAGGCTGGTACAAAGACTCTGTCTTTATAAAATATTAGATCATCCTTTGTTGATAGGTAGTCTCTGAATTCATACAGGTGCTTCAACTGAGGTTCAAGGACTTTATATTGCATTGGGAAGCCTTGTTTAATTAGTTTTATGAGCTTCTGTAGATCCTTATCTTCTTTGGTGGCACTGACTAGCCTGTCTCTGGTCTGTTCACTTACAGCAAGAAATTCTAATAGATTCACTTCACTGAAATTAAAATGGAAATTGTCATCCATTACTGGGGCTCGCGAAAGAGCATCAGCAATGATTATGTCACTACCCTTTTTGTATGTTATTTTGTAGTCAAACTTTTGTATTGAAAGCACCATTCTTAACAGTCTTTTTGGTACTTCGCTTAGAGGCTTGTTGCTGATTGCTTCTAATGGTTTGTGGTCCGACTCTATTGTCACATGTCTTCCGTAACAATAGTCACTAAACTTGTGTAGTCCAAACACAACGGCTCTCATCTCTTTTTCAATTGGTGCGTAGTTCTTTTCATAGTCGTTCCACACCTTTGATGCGTATGATACTGGTTTTCCATTCTGTAGGAGGACAGCTCCCACACCTACATCAGACATGTCAGTCTGTATAGTGACTGGCTTTTCTAAGTCATAGTAAGCCAAGATAGGTGTGTTTGCTATAGCTTTCTTTATGTCTTCGAATGCTCTTTGTTGTACCTCCGCCCATTGGAAAATCTGGTCCTTCCGCGTTAGCCTGTTTAGAGGTTCACATTTTGTCGTCAGTGTGTGATCAAATTTCGAGAGGTATTTAACCATTCCTATGAAGCGTCTTAGATTATGCAAATCGCGAGGTGCTGGGAACTCTATGATTGCCCGTATTTTTTCTTTATCAGGCTTCAAGCCTGTGTTAGTCAGTGTATGACCCATGTAAGTGACTTCCTCTGTGAGGAATTTGCATTTGTCGAGGTTAATTTTAATGTTTCTTTCCCTACATCTCTGCAAATATGCCCGCAGGTTCTGGTTGGGGTTATTGATGGCTTGGTCTGAGTTGTTTCCAAACCCTTCAACCAGACAGTCATCTTGAATAATGCTAACCCCGTTTATCCCTTGGAACTGTTCGATCATTTTTGTTTGGAATGCTTTGCTGGCTGGTGTGATACCCATGGGTAATCTTTTGTATCGATAATTGCCCTGAGGTGTTCCGAAGGCGGTCAGTTCTCTTGCCTTGTCATTCAACTTGCAATGCCAGTATCCACTTCTTACGTCCAATTTACTAAATTTTATTGCGTTTTTATTTGCAAACCTGTGTGTGATGGATTCCAAGCTTGGTACCTGGCAGTGGTAGTTGTTGATCAGTGCCTTGTTTAATGGTTTGGGGTCTAAACATATCCGAAGTTTTCCGCTGCGTTTTCTTTCAATCACATAGCTGTTGAGCCATGAGCTAGGTCCTTCCAGTTTCTCAATTATATTGTCCCTCATCATTTTTTCTAGTTCTTGTTTAAATTGTTTTTCCAGTGCAAATGGGACACCTCTTATGGGTTGTTGTGTAGGAACTGTGCCTGGCTCTGTTTGAAGTGTTAGTTCGCCTTCAAATTCACCAACTCTCTCTTCAAAAACGTCTGGGAATTCTAGTAGAATCCCTTTGATGGAATCATCAATGTCTAGTTTTCTGATGTTTTTCAGGGCTTGTTCTTTGAGGTCATCGCATTCTACAGCTGAAACTGTCGAGTCAAACTGATCTAGGTTGAATCGTATTAAATTTAGCTTTTGGCAAAGACTGCAACTTAAAATTGGTTGTACTTTCTCATTCACAACCATGACTGAGGCTGTCACTTTTCTTCTGTTGACAGGGTTAATAAGTTCTACCCTCATTGTTCCTTCGGTTCTGACCTTTTTCCCTCCGTATACAGTAATATCAAGTTTCTTACCTTTTTTTAGTAAGTGCTCCATCTTGTTGTCCTTAACGAATGTTGCAGGAATTACATTTACAGTTGCTCCAGAATCTATCATGAATTTGATGGGCTTCCCGTTTAATTTTAAATTCGCATGAACTTTGTGAATTGTCTCCCCTACAACGTGAAAACATTCGTTAACTTTTTTCTCGCTCTCGTTACCTTTGCAAATTTTTGATTTGGCGAAATGGTTTTTTCTTTTGCATCTAAAACATTCCTGACCATAAGCTGGACAGTTTCTGGTTCCTTTTACATGGCTTCTCTGACAATAAATGCAATCATATTGTTTTTTTCTTCCAGTCGCATTGATGTCTTTCTCGTATGTGTCGTCATCGACATTTAATTTTTCGTATTTTTCAATTTTTTGCGACTGGATTTTACTTTGTTCTGCAGCTCTGCATCGGTCAATACACTGTGTCAGGGTTAAATCTGGTTCCCTCAGGAGAATTTCGCGCATTTTTTTATCGTGTATTCCTTTTATTATTTGTAATTTTATCATATCGTTCTCAGTGACGTTATTCCATTCACAATCTTTAGAACTCGATTTCAAATTTAACAAATAGTCCTCAAAGCTTTCATCTTTACTTTGTTCTTTCCGTAGGAATTCCACTCTGTCTACAGTCAATGTTTTCATGGGTTTGCAGTAGTCCTTGAATGCTTCGATAACCATTTCGAGTTTTTTTTCGTCATCATTTTCAATCGTTTCTCCTTTTGCATTTTTAATTGTTAGGGTTTTGTATATTTGTCGACCCTTTTTTCCTAAAAGGTAAATAAACAAACTTCTTTTTTTCTTTTCAACATTTGTAGCTTTAGTGGTATTATCTCTACCCTCGCTTTCAAATTTCTGGAATTCAAAAAAAAGATTCACTTCTTCAAGCCACTCGTTAAAGGCTTTATGCTAATTTCTTACTGTCCAGTCAAAACTTTGGGGTGGGTTGATTGACATCATCTTTTGATGTTTTAAAGAAAGTAGTACTCACTCAGATTATCGTCAAGTTCGTCCTTCTGACACCAAGACTCATGTGTGACAACACACGTGCTTTATTGCTGCCATCTTTTTCTGATTGTGTTCCAGTAAAAAGGCCCCTTAAGGCATTACCAATATTGGGCCGCTTATGTATATAAGTCGACCAACACAGACAGAAAAAACGCTCATCCAGACGCTAGAACATCGACCGCCGAAATCTGCAACATTAAACATCACAGAACACTCGTCTTAACCTTCCTACTACAACTTTTGATGGAAGCCACGTGACCCAAGAATTACCACCCTACCTACATTCCACTACTTCAACGCTGACATTCTTCTTCCCTATCGACATAAACTTTGGTTGACCTCTACCAAAACAAATAGTGGAACATTTTTATTTCTCAATTTTACTATCATTCAACACGTCTAATTTCCTAAAATTAATTAATTCCTATCAATACAACTACCAAACATTTTCAATTTCCCACACATTCTTATATTCACCAACACAATACAGTTGTTAAATTTTTCACTTGTCTTCTTACCATTTGATTTGCAACTCTGTTTTGTCATTTCCTTGCAACCATACGCTTGATATAACACGGTGAAGATCTTTGGCATTGATCTTGCCCACAATTTTTTAAAATAAACTGTATTTGAATCAGAGGAAGATGAGTCTATGTATATATATATATATATATATTTTTTTTTTTTTTTTTTTTTGCTGCACTGACTTTCACGCGTGACAACAATAGCATTTTGTACATCGCTTATGGTATGCTGGACATTGTCCACGTAATTCAGAACTATCACAGCATTTGCAGGAGTTGATATGGTACTGTCTGCTGCATTATCTTGTACATTGTAGTTAATCTGAGAGTGGGTTCCAGATCAGTTTTAATGTCTACGTTTTATGAACGAAACGTCCATTTCTGAAATCTAATCTCGGAAGTTGTGATTTTTTAGCTTGTTTTTTTTATTTTTTTTATTTAATTAAAAGGGGACCTCCCGACAAAAGGATGAAGCTCATTCTCTTTCAGCAGTGACCAGCAGAGTGACAACACCTTGCTAACTAGTGAAGGACACCGCGTTTTCGTCTTTGGACGACACGTTGGCTAGCCCTTTCACTAGTAGCAACCGTCTCGGTTAACAGTGTAGAGAAGAGGAAAATCTCGTATTTTGGTTTGGCGCTCAATTTATTTCAACTCTTAATTTCCCCCAATCAAGATGACTTATCCTATTCAGCCCGGACCTTCATTTCCGGCTTGCAAAACGGGTGAGCGGCCAAACACAGTCTCTTTGGCTTGAAACGGCGACCAGAACAGACGTTCCTCTGGCCGTCCCTACTTAGCGATGCTTTTTAGTTAGACAAGCCGCCCAGTGTAGATATCTCACTGTGGCTCTAACACCAGCAGCAGCAACATGGACACTCACGAGGGAACCATCTAATTTATGGATTTCGTACAAGGAATCCCAGTTGAATATGAATTGGATGCATTCAGCATGCCTTCCACAGGCACCACTTCATGTCACCCCAAAAATTGGCTATGTCGATCTGAGCGTAATTCCGCTCTCGACACTAGTTCCCTTTTCACCTCTGGTCCACATTAATGGATACAACGCAGACTCTCCCCCAAAAATACCAGATACAAAACTACACGGTGACTCTAAACACAATCCCTCACACATCCCGCAACACACGCTGCCAGCTCAACATCCCGCTACGCCATTTCGTCTCCAACATTACAAGCCTAAACTCCACGAGTCCTACAGCACCAAAAGCAAACCATATTCAATGTTGCAAATAAAAAAACTTTCTTTGTTGTGTTGTTAAAGAAAAGTTTCGTAATTCATTTGTGTTGCCTAAAAAATATAGTGTTAGAGAAATTAACAATTTCCCGAAACGCTATAACAGTATGCCAAAATATAAAAAGCTACGAAGTGGACCTATCGAACTACGAACTAAAACACTGGACTTGGACAAACTCCCAAAAGCGACTAACACGTTGTTAAAGCGATAACAATAGGGACAGATGATATTACAATTTACAAAAATGGCAATTGAGGGTGTAGAGTTCTGCAGCCTCTAGTTATATTAAAGGAAGAACAAATGTTCTTGACGAAGATATTGATAGTTTTCAATTTGGAAGTTTTATTAACAGCTTGAGACGAAAGGAAACCTTGTGCTGTTTGTCGCAAGAGGAAGAAAAGCGGTTGTAGATTTGAGAAGGAATAAAGACGCTGAATCTCATAGCAGGAGTTGAGATGCTGTCGTCAGAACAGGAATTAAAATGCTGAAGTTAAAAGTAAGAGTTGAAAATATCCAATTTGTTTCTCCGAAGATCTGTTGGTTTAGAAGGAAATATGAATGATGAAAGAATGATTTCCCAGACACCAACGGTACATAAATTGGATGAGGTCTCCTCATTGTGCTTAGCGGACTGCTCGAAATATGTGAGAGAGTCAGTGAAGAAGAGTCAGTGAAGAAGAGTGAATGCGCTCCCTCATGTTGGCTAGTCTTTCCTGCTGCTAGGAAGCAAAGAGAGGAGTATGTGTTCTGTCATGTTGATGGCTTGTCCTGCTGCTGGCCAGTGGGGAAGCGAGAAGAGGACGAGAAATGGTTTGCACAGCCTTTTATGTTGCCCCAGGGAGGTGACCCAAACAGAATGGCATCAGTCATTCTCATTGGGCGAAATATATAAATTCGAACTCCAATGGCCAAAGCAATTCCCGCACAAAATAATAATTTGAATTCTTTCTGCTACAACGCTTTAAAATAACAAATGAGGACACATTTATACCAAGAAACGATTAACGTATTTTAAACACCTTGACTGGGGGATTCAACTATTTCAAATGTATTCAGGGAAAATTCCTTCACCCATTGAATGGTTGTTAAACCCAGGAAATAAAGGGAAAAAAACGTCTTCGTCTCCTATCTATTGCTATCTTCTTTCGTATAATTCTTTTTGGGCCTTCTTGTTCAAGGAGTTACATCAACAAGACAACATGGGGTAAAAATAGTATAACCTCAGAATGGAGTCAGATAAAAAACGGTAACACAGCTTACCCTGAACTCAGCCTGACCCCATAAAGTCATCGAATTCACAAAGGAAAGATTTCGTATTTTGGTTTGGTGTGCAATTTAATTCGACACTTAATTTCACCCAATCAGGATGACCTATTCTATTCAGCCCGGACCTTCATTTTCGGCTAACAGATTGGTTAAGCTGCCAAACACACTCTTTTTGGCTTGAGAACGCCGCCCAGTGCAGACGTCACGCTGAGGCTCTAGAATAGCAGCAGCAACAGCAGGGACACACGAGGAAACCCATCTAATTTATGGATTCCCTACAAAGAATCCCAGTTGAATATAAATTAGATACATTCAACATGCCTCGCACAGGCACAACTTCATGTCACCCCAAAATTGGCTATGACGCGTAATCCCGCTCTCGACACCTAGCTCCCATTTTACCTCTGGGCCACCTTAATGGAGACAACGCACACCTCTCCACCAGACGGACAAAAACCATGGTGACTCTAAAGTTCAATTCCTACAACTGCAACATGTCTTTCGTCAAAATGCAACGAACACTATTCCTCACACATCCGACGACACACGCTGCCATCTCAACCTTCTCAACCTTCTCATAACGCCATTTCGTCTCCTTACTTACAATCTAACTCTGCACGAGTCTTGCAGTACCAAAAGCAAACCCAATATTCCATGCTGCAAATAAAAACCTATTCATTAAAACTTTTCGACCATCGCCATCTTACTTCTTCATCCTCCTTTAATACCTAACTACAATTAGCGAAAGACATTACACTCTTAGCGAGGAAACAACTCAACGTAAACACGCACGCACGTTACAACCATTCCTCGCTAACAACAACAAAAACTCCGGCTAAAAATATTTCGCTAAATACTCATACGAGTAGATCCGTCTCAGAGTCATCGAATATCAGATTATTCGTTTGCATTCAAATAAAAAAAATTAATGTTCTCTTTATTTTCGTCATTTTTTAAGTTGAATGTGAGATGAAATGTCTCTTTCTTTTCCTCCTATACATGTTAGTAAATTGGAAGTTAGGACTTTTCCAGGTTTCGAATCTAGTTCTGTTTCATGTAAAAAGGTTTTAATTCATCTGTCGCTCCCGCTCTATAACCATTACCATTGTCTCTTTCACTTCCTAAAAAAAAAAAAAAAGAATAGAGTCGACATCCTTATCGGCCCTGCTACACATCTTTCCACTGCCTTCAGTATTCAGAAAAGTTTTCCTAGTTGAATTTGAATGGTGTGGGTGCAAGCAATCAGTCCATTTTAGACGAGTTTATCGTAGTCAACTGGCTACCCATTAACCAAACCAAACAAAACAAACAAACCCTATTTCCAAGAAGTGATGAGTCACTAATGTCGTCAGCCAATAGTTATCTAAGGACGAGTTGTTAAGGAACCAAATCGCTCCACACGGGACGTCTTTTAAGAATATTAAATTCAGCCGGTCTTTCTAACGACACTCCTTAACTAATGGACAAAATAAGTAGTAATAATAAAAACCTCGTCGAAATAGAATGAAGTTTCTCACTATAATTTTGTGATAATAAGCAAACTCATTCTACTTAGACCACATAGAGTAGTAGCGTACAGTAGACATAAAAGTAGCGGTATTAAAATGGTCGAACTCCGCATTTGGCTGGACGCCAGCCAAGAGTGCAAGAGAAATCCGATTCTCCCCTGGTCACTCTACGATCTAAGTCTTATCAGCAGTAGCTGCCCATAAGGCACTGCTCAAGGCTTCCTCTAAAGCCGACGTCCTGATTCCAGCCAGCAGACGACGAAGGAATACTACCAGCCGCAGACGACGCGGGAACATTCCCAGCCTCTCAGCTTAAAAGCCCTTGGTATTTGCACCAGCGACCACCTTCCGGCAGCATCGACTGTCCGCCGTACGCTATTCTGATTTTACGATTCGCCATAATAAAATTTGGCCTTTCGAAGCAATCACCTTGTTTTGTCATTCTTGCCTAGTTCGTTGTCAATCACTTATATTTCAAAAGTTTGCGGAATCGGTATATTTATCGGCCCCGAAACAAATTAGTGAGTGATGAAGAAGAGAGAAATGAAATGCAAAATTCAACAAATTCGAGAAAAAAAAAAACAAAAAAAAAAAAACAAATAAAAAACAGAGTTCCGAATTAAATGAGGTTTGACTAACACAGCTCATTTTGTTGTATTGTATACTACGTGTATACAAATATACACGGGAACATATAACTGATAATGACGACTTCAATAACGAACGAATACACTTCTTTATAAAAATATAAATCTCTCACACATTATTTTCGAAAGAGTGATATTTGTTGTGCGTGAGAAATGAGCGGAGTCAAGGACGGACTGCTATATTGACCCAAGTTCTTCTCTCGACCATAGCAGCACTTCTTTCGCATCTTGGCTTGGGTTGCTCAACAGGGGGTCACTAAGGGCCAGAAGCCCTCTGTCAGCAGCTGGTTCTCACTCTGGCGTCCTGTCTCCAACTGACTCGAACCGCCCGGGCACCTGGTTATATTATTTTCTAAGGTCCACCAGCTTCCACTGTTCTTCCGCTTATTTACACAGGTGCATCTCTTGTGATCTGGTTTGTTTACGTTTTTAGGCGGGTCACGACACGTCTATATTGTTGGATCTTTACCCATCTGTCAGGAATACCAATATCTATTAACCATCGCCTATAGATTTTCCCGACGGCCAACAGCCAGAGCAATCAAAGACATCTCAGCCAATACCGTCTCCAAAGCAATTATAAAATATTGAGTTGGAACTTTTGGAATCTCAGAAGTAATCAGAACTGACCTTGAAAAGCAATTCCTATCAGCCTTATTCCGAAAGTTCAACAACCAAATATATCAAAATGACTGCCGATCATCCATGTGCGAACGGAATAGTGGAACGATTTCACAGACTATTAAAAACCTTCCTCTCTACAAGACGCGATAAGATTGACAACATACCGCTAATTCTTCTGTAAAGAAAGAAACTTCGTATTTTGTTTGGCGCGTAAATTAATTTGACCGTTATGGTCGTTGCATATTTTCACCCAATGAGAATGACTGATGCCATTCTGCCCATGTCACCTCCCCGGGGCAACATAAAAAGGCCGCGCTAACCATTTCTCGCCCTCTCCTCAGCCATCTTTCAAGCAGGATGGATCTCTTCCACACAGCCCTTTCGAGCAGGACAGACCTGTCAACATGACAGAGCACGCATTCTCTCTCTTCGCTTCCTAGCAATAGGAAGAACCAGCCAACATGAAAGAGCACATTCACTCTTCTTCACTGACTCTTCTTCATTGACTCTCTCTCACACATATTTCGAGCAGTCCGCTAAGCACAATGAGGAGACCTCATCCAATTTATGGACTGTTGGTGTCTGGGAAATCATTCTTTCATCATTCATCTTTCCTTCTAAACCAACGGATCCTCAGCGAAGCAAATTGGATATTTTCAATTCTTGCTTTTAACTTCAGCATTTTAATTCCTGTCCTGACGACAGCATGTCAACTCCGGCTTTGAGATTCGGCGTCTTAATACCAGCTCTTCATTGACAACGGTTTTTCTTCCTCTTGCGAATTACAGCACAAGGGTTATCTTTCTGGCTGTCATTAAACTTCTTGAAACTCATAAATATTCTCGTCCTCATTCCTTTACTTCTTTTCTTCTTAATGTAACAAAGGGCAGACTATAATTTGCACTTTCATTAAACTTCTCTCTGTCAGAAATATTCTCACGGAGGATTTAGGTTGTCTCTGCTAAGACAATACTTTGAGAAAAACTCAAATCCTCATTTCGATCCAACTACCATGTTCATACAAGAACTTCGCAACAAAATAGCACAGTTACGGTATACACCTGCTTGACATACTGCGACAACACTAGTCACCGAACTGTGTACATCTGCTCATGGTGCTTTGTGCATATCTGTCGGTGTTACGATGTCAGTCACAACGTTGTTGCATTTTGTAGATGCATATCACATTGCACGCTGTCAAAGAGACGGCGGTGTCACAAGGACTAAGGAAAAAGAAAAGACAAACAAGTTTTCGAAGGACTGAACCAGCTCGTGGATGTGCATGTGTATATCACTTCGAGACCTTTCTCAAGCTCTGCTTCCCACCCCAGCGTGCTGTGCAAATTCTAACTTGCCACTGCTATGTCTCTGGAACCGCTTCCACATCCAACTCATCTCTCTGAACAACTAATTGCCTCCCACCTTGCCTGAACTCCTACTGCCAGTTTTCAAAACATGACTCGTATATATGGAACCTGCACCCCCTATTTCCAGATATGGGTCACCCAGATTTAGGTACCAAAGAAATGGCTAATATCTTTCATCTACCAGTCAACGCCAAAAGTTGGGTCTAAAAAAATTAATCTCTTTTCCTGAATTTTTGACCAGCATTACCATACACAGCTTGGTCCCCATATGGACATATATATACCTACAACCACCCATATGTCCACTGTGATATACATATACTGTTATTTACACCCACTACATATATACGCAATGTATGCTTAAACAACCCCTTGCAAGGGTATGTCTAGGTTCTCCCATATATATATATATATATATACTCATGGTCAACTCGCAACCTTACATATATGCACACATCTAACCATATACAACCACACCAAAGGTTTAGAGTGCCGCAAACTTATATACTAATAGATCTTCATAACTGCGAGTATGTCTTCATACGAAATGATGCAATTAGAAGACCCTTTACACCTAATTTCTAGATGGGTAATAAAAAAAAGTTCCGACAGTTTACGTCAGAACTTGAATGTCTTCTACAGCTCCAAAATTATACCCTTAAGTAAGTCACCTCAGCCTTATAACTCCTAAAGCTCTCCTATGCAGGGAGTACATGGAAAACATTACTATGGCTACATTATTAATGAATGGATTAGCTTCAATTTTCTTATTTGAAAGATAAAGGTTCTTGTTACACTTCTATTATAACTTGTACGTGATACCTTCAATAAATTTCCAGAATTTTTTTGTACAGGCATTTAAAATTGTCGTACACTCTTGAAAATTCAGTATGTTATTGCTATTGGATTCACAACAAGATAAAAGGATAAGTAAAAATAAAATGAGAAAATTGTTTCTAGGGCACATTAACGTTTAACTTAACAAAATTAACATTGAACTTGACAAAATTAACATTTAACTTGACAAAATACGTGGTGCATTCAATAAGTTTCCAGACTTTTTTTGTACAGGCATTTAAAATTGTCGTAGACTCTTGAAAATTCAGTATGTTATTGCTATACATCTTATGAGATGACTGACCAATTTTTATAATTTCAGATTCAAATGAACAGCTACAGTAGCAATTGGAATACACTCTACTAAAGCCTGATTGTCACAGCTGGCGAATTTCAAAAATGCAATCTGGACTTTAGAAGAACGATATGCAATAAAATTCTGTTTTGACCTTGGAAAAAATGCAATGCGATGAAAGGTGGATCTACTGCTATGACCCAGAGACCAATAGACAGAGTTCCCAGTGGAAGCATGCTGGCTTCCAGACCCAAGAAGGCCAGACAGAGCAAATCCACCCACAAACTTTTGATGATCCCTTTTTTTTTTTTTGAATGCACTGGCATGATCTACATACACTGGGTTCCCGCTGGACAGACAGTCAACAAGGAATACTATGTTGAGGTTTTAAGGGAGTTCAGGAAGAGACCAGCACTCTTCAAATCAGGTTAGTGGCATTTCCACCAGGACAACGTACTAGTCCACAACTCCATCCTTATCACAGACTATTTGACCAAGATGGGCATTGAGACAGTTCCTCAGCCTCCCTATAGTCGTCCAGACCTTGCTCCTTGTGACTTTTGCTTATTCCCTAAGCTCAGAGGCTATCGCTATGAGACAATTGAGGAGATAAAAGAGTCTGTGACGAAGGTCATGGACACGCTCACACAAGAGGACTACCATAGGGCCTTCCAAAAGTTGTTGGAACGGTACTATAAGTGCATTGCAGCCGGAGATTATTTCGAAGGGGACTAGAGTTTCATGTGTGTACTATTAATAAAAGTGCCCATACGAAAAAAGTCTGAAAACTTATTTAATGATCCTCGTATCAATATATTCGTCATTTGTAAGAGAGAGGCTCATTATCATTATAAACTGACGACACAAGATTTTTAAATTCTAGATCAGGGCATGTAAACTCTTGTCGTGACCTATTCACAAACGTAAACAGATCGGATTACTTACACCCCTAAAAACAGTACATCCGGACACGACCGGACATGATGAAACCGACATGACCCTGACCTGCTGTTACAGCTAAAAAAAGGAATAAATTTTATTTAACAACATTTACAGAGCCCGTCCGTCAAAAGTGACTCTATTAAAATAGAGTGGATTATCTTCTGTAGCCTATCCCAGGCTAAAGAAGAACTGTATTTCCACTCCTATTTTTATAGAAGAACTTTTCGGTTACCCAGCTGAGTGACATACATTCACCCTTTTGATAAACAAGCTCCGGAGTCAGAAAATTTTAGAGGTCTTTTTTACTTTACGACCTACCTCTCCAGTCGTTGGGTCGCATTCGACAGGCCGTTTCAACTCTGGATGGTTCTGCCGGGTGTGCCTCGGCACTGGAGAGTTCCTCCGGCCTCAGCGGAACATCCACCCAGACATTTACCACTTTTGGGGGGGTTGGATTTATTGGCTGGCGCCTGAGGCGCCCCTAATAAGGGGAATGCCGACGGGGCTGAAGGTATTTTTGGTAATGCCGGACGCGTGTGTGCTTTGCCCTGCGAGTGGACCCACCTTAAAACGGTCTTGTGCCACATTTGTCCGGTGGTGGGACAGATGATAAATACCATAGGTCGTTTTACGAAGCTCTCAGTAGCTATCTAGATATTGGTTCAGAGTGAGGCCCCGAAAAGGAACCAATGGCAGACTTGAGGCTGTAAGGCCCCCAATTTCGGCTGGGCCACCTTCGGGTGGGTGAGCTGCATTATTGACTCCTTTGGCCCCCATGTATAGCACTAAACCTTGCTATGACCAGGCATACGTGCCTGGACCCAGATATGGGTCCAAGACCAGCTTGGCTCATTAGACTCACATTGCACTAAGTGGGTCGATGAGCTACACAGACCAGCAAAGCCTTAGCCTCACTTATCGATTCGCACGCTCGACTTCGCATGTGCTAAGGCGTGGCAAACCTTAGCCGCGATTACCCTTGTCCGTTTACCTGGTCTGCAGTGCTAAGATGCGGTTAAGTCTTAGTTATCACACTCGCTCGACTCTACGCGACCAAGTTGTCAACACCACATCGACCTCCCCATTCCCATCCAGTTAATCCAATGTTCTTCAAAAACCGGGACATCGATCTACCAACTCCGACAACACCAGCTACTCACATCGAACATCTAGCTGCATCTCTACGACTTCGACCAACACCAGCTACTCGCATCGAAAATCTAGATGCCTCTCTACGACTTCGATCATACCAGCTATCGACATCAACCATCTAGCTGACGACACCAGCAACTATCCACGAACTTACATCTTTATTTGTAAACTCGACGAATAAATTGTCGTATTTTTTATACTGTTAACTCGCCTTTGTTTCTTTCATTGTTCTTTTTGGCTGTCATTACTCTCATGGTTAACTAAAAACAATTTGCGGGGTCGACGTGCTTATCGGCTCTGCAACACTCTATTACACTGTCTGAGAGCACATATAATAGCTATTTAGGCACACTGCTAACCCCCAATTAAAGCAAATTTGACAGCATAGTGAGTTCTTTTATCTATATTTCCCTGATCAAGATGTAAAAAATTGTTCATCACCATTTCAAGCCTTTAAACATTGCCCTCCTTGGAAATAATTCTAGTCACTGACTTCTCATAAATCCTAGGGGGTTGTGTATGGACCACATTGGGAAACACTAGTCAACAGGTTTTACCAGGTAATTGAGAACAAATTACAACAAAGATATTCAAAAGAAAAAAATAGAATACATTTTTTTAAAAATGAATATATATCAAACTCTATGTTAGACAAGCTTTGGTTCTTGTTGATTTCAGAAGTATAGTCGAAGTGGAATCAACCGATTGGGCGCTAGTCAAATTACTTAACTTGCAAAATGAACTGATGGATGTTTACCAATCAGACATAAGCAAAATACTGAGCTCTTCCACTTCAAACTTAGTTTCTCTTATGCTCATTAAATCTCGCCACTTAACGTGGGTGTATCACGTTCTCCTCCATAAAACAAGTCACACCTCTTGCGTCCTTTTCTTCTGGTTTCCACGTGCCGGTAGTAGAGAGAGAGCACCTTCTGTTTCTTTGTGGTAACATTGTTTGTGGCACTACTACTACACTCCCACCCCCTGATCCTATGATCACACATGAAACATTCGGGAGGTGGGCTTTTGCGCTGTGTGCTTCTTCGCGGCAGTACAATTACTAGGTCTTCATTAGAAGTGTTATCGGAAGAGGCATCACCTGCATTTGTGCTGGGTGCCTGTTCACGTGGTCTCTCTCGAATAGTTACAAATCTTTCACTCGCATTCTCTGAAGCCATGTCAGAACAGACCGTCGGCTGGCCTAGTCTCACGATAGGTCGCAGATCTTTCATATGGCGTGGTATTCCGTCTACCGTTATGTTCTGTGCACTGGTAATTCTGGTCACACGTCCCACTTTATATTTTGTGGTACATCGTCCATGTGGAGCCTTTACCCACACTCGGTCACCCGGTTTGAAGACAGCCGGCTGTTGATTGTATGTCGGTACCGATGTTCCATTGATTCCTTTCAGCCGTTTGCGGTACCGATAGACCATATTGGCTGGTGCTGTAGCAGAGGACACGTTATACTTTGGCTTGACGTTGTACCACTATACTGCTTCTGGTATCGTACACCGTTTTCTGGCGGCGATCCTTTTTACAGTTCTGGGACATCACTCAATGATGTCGTTACCAGAGGGGACGTATGCACAGCGGAATCGAAGTTGGACTCTCCACTCATCTAGGAAGGTTTTAAGTAGGCTGCTCCGAAAGGCAGTGTCATTATCTGTCAGAATCTCTATCGGCAGTCGATCACTGTCAAAAAATGGGACCCGTTAAAATGGATAATATCCACCGCTACTCGGTGCCACATTTGTTTAACATTCAAAGCCCCCTTTGACTAGTGCACGGGTGCCGGATCGATTGACTAACACTCTTCACATTCTCTGACGACAGTTTTCACAGCAGCCTTAGAAACCCCAGGGGCAATCTGTTTCACAAAATAAAGTGTCCGCCGCACACCAGGGTGACCGCTTTGTCGGTGAACAATCTTGATTTGGTCAAGCCCAACTGAGCGCACGGACGCAGTGCAGACAGGTTGCACAGGCCCAGTGTTCCTTTTAATTGCATCAAGTCACCTCTGAGGCACTCTAGTCAACCGATCTGCCTTATTTTGGACACTTTCATCGACAGCGCGAATTCTTTCACCAGTTTTATTATGGTGTCAAGCCGCCGTCGAATGAGCATCTCGCTTGCGGCTTTGGTTCGTACCCTGGGCTTGCTGGTAACTATTTCTCTTCGATATCTAGATCATGATGAAAAACTCAGAGACAGCAATTATGCAGATTTAGAATTGCAGATGACTCAGCTCATAAGGGATTCAATCAGCAGGAGTTGAATAATTTGACATGAGATTTGGACTATCAAAAATGCTTTAAAATTTCTAACATCAAGACTGAATGAGAAAAAAACTTGCATGAAAAAGGAGTGAAGATATCCTACTTTCAATCAAGAAAAAGTAGATTTCTGCAGTACTTTCAAAGTACACTATGTTTGTATATTGCCATAGCATAGAGGATTTACTGAAAGAATTGGAAATTCTGATCTACAACTCAATTGAATGGCAACTGTTCATCAATAGCCCAAAAGAAGAGCTTAAAATGTATCCACTTCAATAATGATAACTTATATGGTGCAGTCTCAATTAGGCATTCATCTTGTCATGAAAATATGAAAACACAAAAAGTCATTGAATTGTTGCAATATCACAAACACAATTGGATCATCTGTGTTGACCATATAATGGTATACACTCTTCTTAGTCAGCAACATGGATACACCAAGTATCCCTAATTTCTGTGCATGTGGGACAGTTGATTTTGAGAGAAGCATTGGGTGGAGAGGAATTGGGCTCTCAGATCTGACCTTAAACCTCATGATCCCAACATTTTACATTAGCCACTTGTTGACATAAAGAAAATTATATTACCACCTCTGCACATGAAACTGGATCTCATGAAGCAAATCATTAAAGTACTGTCAAGTGAAAGCAAGTTTCAAGTATCTCATTTTGGAATTTCCTGGCCTGTCAATTGCAAAAATCAAAACTGGTTATTTTGATGACCAATTCAGGAAATTTAGTTCAGTGAATCACTTAACTTTCCATCAATTTGTAGACTGTAGTTAATTCATTTACCAAAGATATTTTTAAAAATTTGAAGGCATTTTGGATATAAAAGTAGAAAAGAACCTAACTCACTAATAATACAGGAATACTTAACACTTGTACCCGGTTATGGCAAACGGAATCAGAACAGGCGACCACCGTGGATTCAATAAAGGACGTAGTTCGAAGTTCCGTGAAGGTTCCCGAGTTTGACAAACACATGAAGAAGGCCGGAGGACATATCGGTTGAAACGTTGTGGAAATAACAAAAAGATGAAGACAATAGTCCGAAAACCCTTAATGATATAAATCAACACGCTTCGTCGCAGAAATTTAGATCACTAACAGTGAAGATTGAACTCACTAACAATGGTCTAACAGCTTAGCTCACTAACCATCATACCAGAGAGGCACCTCCTTGCTATATGACAAGATGTTACTCGCTTAGCTTTATTTAGTCATGCACTCAAGGTTGTTTACACTACCTGCTATTCCTAAGTAGTCACTCATCTCAGAACTGAACAAGTTCATTGATGCTTAACTTAGGTAAACTAACAGGAACCACTGCTTTCAGCTTGATTTCGCATCATATACTGTTTTAAATGTTTTCATTGGGTTAGCTTTCTTATCTAACTTATACATGTCCTTTTTGGTAATATTTTCTGTATTTTGTTTTGAGAAATGTATTCTATTATATACGAATCCAATATCATTTTTCAGTTCAACACATTTTTTGCAACATACTTTTTATCTTATCTTGCACTCAAAATTCTTCTTTTTTTTTTTACGAACAATATCAACAACTCCCAATTCAGGACCCATGAGTTCAAGAACAAAGAAAGGACACAAAGCAACCATCATGTGAAAATGATATGAAAGATTAATTACTCCAATGCTGTCACACTTCCTTAAATGGTCAATCATTCAAACTGGCTACTATTATGCAGTCTACTTACTCCCAGTTAGTCGCTAAAGAAAATACTTAATAGAGCACAGACTAACAACATTTACAAAGACTGTCAGAGTCACACAGACAACCACCACATCTTTTCAATAAGCTGCAAGCCTGGTTCTATAATTTGAATAACAGTTGAGATAAATTCCTTCAAGAAAGTTGAAGGTGCTAATTTCCAAGAAAAACATCAGTATTATAACTAAATTTTGCATCATTACATTGGGTATGGTAAACATCATCTATTGAATAAAAACTGAATGATATTTAGAAAAATAAATAAAAGCATTCTTTTATGTTTTTTTTAAACAAATTGTTTAAGATGACACACACACACGCACACATATATGTGTGTGTGTGTGTGTGTGTGTGTGTATGTGTGTCTTTGCTTAATTGGCAATTCATAGGTTATTTAACGTCAATGCAATCCTTGTAGTGATACTATTTAACCAATTGCTGGAGAGGTAAGGAGGTTCATACATTTCCCAAGGGTATTAGTTTAAAAGACGATGCATGAGCATAGCATAGTCTGAAAGTAACTAGAGTTCAAAATTGCTTACTACATTGTCACAGTCCAGTACGTTAGCACTATCCCCAAAGTTATATATCATTCATATAAATTAATTCTAAAATTTGACTTATATGGAATAATTCATATATGAGAAATTTCACATAATTCTAACAGAGTAGGTATGGCTATTGATATATAAGAATATATAGAAAAACTCACATTCAGAGCAATTATATCTGTAATATCAAGGAAAACTCAACAGATATTTGCCATTATAAATTTATTTTGACAATTCGTTCAGTACAAACTGCCTCCTCAGATGGCAAATAATTCCAATGGAGATAATAAACACAGCTCATCTGGGGAAAGAAACTTTACCATTTATTAAACATTATACTTAAATTTTTTTTTATAATAAAACCAATTTAACCCAATAAATTATAATCCAGTTGTTATCCTGTTATAATAGCTGGTAATACATTAAAAAATAGCCAAATAAAATATAGTCTATGTTATCAAGTCTTAATCAGTCTCCAAATTTTTTTATTTTTCAAAACCACTTATTTAATGATTTGACGGTTTAAATTTTCATATGCTTTCCAATTCATCAGTTAAAACCATAATTATCAAATCTATTTTTTAAAATTCATATATTCTAACTATATGCAGTTTAATTCCAACTTTATAAGCGATATCATACATTAGAGTGATTATGATATTCTTTTTAAAAGGCTGCATATGTTGTTAAATCCATTAGCCTTCGAATTTATCAGTTAATATAACAATTTAGTCTATTATAATCTAATATATTTTAAGATTATATGTACTTTAATTACCATAAATGAGATGTCTTAAGTTCCTTTGTTTATGTTTTAATTGATTAAGGGGCTCCATATTAAGTTAACTCTCATTCATCAATTGTGACAATACACCACCGACCGACCCCAACTACCCCAAATTTCTTTACCAAAACGCAAAATACAACAAAATCACGGGCTTGGGTTAGCTCCAAGCGAAAGAAGGGAGAAGTCTGTGATACTTTCCTGGCATTCTGTGCGCAAATGTGAGCGTGTACTCGAGCCAAATTCCCACAAGGCCACTAGGAATGCTGACTCATTTCTCGTGTTTGTTCGTGGTTTTAGAAGTCTAGTCGAAGTGGAATCAACCTATTGGGGGTTAGACAAAATAATTTAACACGCAAAATAAACCAGATGGCAAACCGAGCGGGGCCGCAGTTGATCACCGTCAAAAAATGGGACCCGTTAAAATGGGTAATATTCATTGCTACCCGGTGCCATGTTTGTTTAACATTCAAAGCCCCCTTTGACCAGTGCACGGGTGCTGGATCGATCGACTGACACTTGTTGCGGAGCCGATAAATATGTCGACCCCGCAAATGAATTAATGTGAATGAGAACAGCCAAAGCAATATGAAGGAACAAAGGTGAGATAATGATAATTACAAATGACAATTTATTTCGTCGTATTTACAAGCGTGAATGTAAATGTCCGTGGCGGTTGTATGTGTTCGCAGCTGGGCGTTCGACGAGGGTCGCTGGCGTAGGTCGAGTCGTTGAGTACAGCTAGATGTTGGATGCTGGTAAGCTGAGGTCGGTCGAGTCGTTGAGTTCAGCTAGATGGTCGGTGCTGGTCGTTGAGTACAGCTAGATGGTCGGTCGAGGTTGGTAGATCGATATCCCTGGTTGTGACGGTATGTTGTGGTTAACCAAGGGTGTGTCGATCGGGTTGCTGACTCGTACGGCGGGTCGTACGTGAGTCAGGTGTTGCAGTGGTAGAACAGTCCGTAACAGCGAGTCGTTACGTGGACTGCGTTGTACCTTGCAAGAGCGTCGAGGTCGAGGAAAGGCTAGGGCCTTGCTGGGCCCCCTAGCCGTGCGGACGAGCGGACGGGAACGAAGGCTTTGTCGGGTCAAAGCCGTGCGGACGAGCGGACGGGAGCGAAGGCTTTGTCGGGTCAAAGCCGTGCGGACGAGCGGACGGGAGCGAAGGCTTTGTCGGGGCAAAGCCGTGCGGACGAGCAGACGGGAACGAAGGCTTTGTCGGGTCAAAGCCGTGCAGACGAGCGGACGAGTGCGAAGGCTTTGTCGGGTCCAAAGCCGTGCGGACGAGCGAACGAGAACGAAGGCTTTGTCGGGGCAAAGCCGTGTGGACGAGCGGACGAGAGCGAAGGCTTTGTCGGGGCAAAGCCGTGCGGACGAGCGGACAGCAGCGAAGGCTTTGTCGGGTCAAAGCCGAGCTGACGAGCGGACAGGCCAGAAGGCCGAGGCTAAGATGGGCGTTATCTTAGCGCTGCGCAGATAGCGAAGGACTAGCTAAAGGCTGGACCGTGCCATTAGCGCTGCGCAGCTTATCGGACTATCGGAACCGAGTGAGAGTTAAGACCGGTTGGTCTTAGAATCCGTCTTCGTGTTTGCCGCCTGGCCGTCTACTTCGACTGATCATTACTGACCGCCAGAGATGCTCTGACCCGCAGACATAGACCTCTTATGGTCCTAAAAAGGACCTTTGTGCATACCTATGTAGGTGGGTGAAAGGCAGATCTACCACGAGAAGTGGGATCAACGTCGGAAGTTAAGGTGAATGCGACCGCACAGAATGCGGGATTCCTCCTTAAAGAGCTTCGCTAAGAGCGTGCTGTATTTATCCTACGTCCCACCAACGTACGAATATGGCACAAGGCCGTGTTTAAGGTGGGTCCTGTCGCAGGGCCGTAGCCCAACGCGATAGGCAGTTCCAAAAATGCCTCGGACCCCGTCGGCATTCCCCTTTTCGGGGCGCCTCAGGCGCCGGGCGATAAACCCAACCCCTCCAAAGAGGGTTAAAGCCTGGGGGGAAGGCCCCCTGAGGCCAGAGGTGATGTATCCAGTGGTGGAACACACCCGACCGAACCGTGCAGCACGCAACCACAGCCGGTCGAGAGCGCCCCACCACAGGACACAAAAGAGCTTCGCCGGGTGCTGTATTTATCCTACGTCCCACCAACGTACGAATATGGCACAAGGCCGTGTTTAAGGTGGGTCCTGTCGCAGGGCCGTAGCCCAACGCGATAGGCAGTTCCAAAAATGCCTCGGACCCCGTCGGCATTCCCCTTTTCGGGGCGCCTCAGGCGCCGGGCGATAAACCCAACCCCTCCGAAGAGGGTTAAAGCCTGGGGGGAAGGCCCCCTGAGGCCAGAGGTGATGTATCCAGTGGTGGAACACACCCGACCGAACCGTGCAGCACGCAACCACAGCCGGTCGAGAGCGCCCCACCACAGGACACAAAAGAGCTTCGCCGGGTGCCGTTTAAGCGTTGAAAAGGGCTTGCTGATATTACGAAGGTGCTGTGACACACAGCTCCAGCCGCGTGAATATAAAATTCTTTGATAAAAAATGTGTGTAGCCATAAAGTATTTTTCTAACCTGCTATAGGCTGGCGACGACTATTAGTTCAAGTCTTATCAGGTAATTTTTGGCCGAAGTGTTTTGTAAATGTTATTAATTTTAATTCATCTTTTTCTTTTTAGCTATAACGAAATGTCAAGGTCGTTAGAAAGAAAAAGGGCTTTGTCAGTTCCGGTCGTACTCGGATATAATCGTCCTAACGCGGGCGTGTAACTTGATATGTTTAGGTTTATCGGCCGGTCGCGGCACACTCTTCAACTTCTCTGCCGACGGTTTTCACAGCGGCCTTAGAGACCCCAGGAGCAATGGATTAACTGGCCTGGGGAGTCCTGACATGAAAGTGCAACTGAGCCATCGGTCAGGTGTTTTCTTCGATCAGACGCGCTAGGTCCTGTAGGTCACCCAAATATTTGTCCACCGTTTCCTCGGAGCGCAAACGACGTGAGACAAATGTGTCAAATGCAACAAAAGGGTCCGCTGCAAAAGCCACGGGGAGGGCGTTTTACTTGCTGTAAATCCTCCCTTTGGTCACTGGTTAACCGTCGGTATACTGACAGAGCCCCGCCTCTCAGCCTGAGTGGTAGAACACGTTCAACGTTGTCAACACCACACATTTCGCACACCAGCTCCACCTGTTCCAACCATTCTGACACCCTGTGGTCGGATGAGACACCATGAAATTCGGGAATCAGCTGAATGTCAAATGCTTTGCCTGCCATTTGCGTCTGGTTACACGTAGGTCGAAATAGCTTGTCCGTGGTTTTAGAAGTCTAGTCAAAGTGGAATCAACCTATTGGGGGGTAGTCAAATTATTTAACACGCAAAATAAACTAATGGATGTTCACTAATCAGACATAAGCAAAATACTGCTCTGCTTTTTCCACCTCACACTTAGTATCTTATATGCTCATTAAATCTCGCCACTTCACGTGGGCTTATCACATTCTCCTCTATAAAATAAGTCACACCTCTTGCGTCCTTTTCTTCTTCTGGTTTCCGCGTGCCGGTAGCAGAGAGAGCACACCTTCTGTTTCTTCGAGGTAAGATTGTTCGTGGCATTACTACTACACAGCTCTTTCTCGACCGTCAGCTTCCCCCAACCTCTGTCGACTGGTCTGTTCTCTGCCCGACTCTCATCTCTCGACTGGTCTGTTCTGTCAACTTCTATTGACCGACTCCTTCTCTTCAGCTCTGGGACCTTCCTTCCCTCGTCCTCTAGGCTCTCTCATAGGAGATCTCGTGCGCCAGCCCTTAGAGTGGATTTCGCGTGAAAACAGACAAAGTAATTCTCTGACAGGCACCCACACCCACAGAAACGAATGCCACCCATCGTGTCACATTTCTCCCCTCCCTACTCTTGTCATTTATTCACAATAAATTATCCAACATAAAATAAAGAAAATATACAACACAGACACAACTGTCATCATGCAAGGTGTCACCATTCAAATGGAGCCCACATTGCTCTTCCACAGAAACACATGCAATAGAAGTTGCTCCACAAAATCACAAAACTGCAATGTACTGGGATGGCGTGCTCCTTCACACCCCAAAATCACTCTCAAGGAGAGCTTTTGACCTCTCCCAATCAATTGATCAAGAGGGACTATTGACCTGCCTTCTACATCTCTCTTTACGGGTCAAGAGAATTATGGTCTCTGCGGTTAGCCAAATGCTACACTAGGACTTAGACACCCTTTTTTTTCATTTCTTTATCTGTCCTTCCTTCCTCTGTCGACTGGTCTATTCTGTCTATCCTGCCATTTTTTCCTTTTCATTTTCCATATTTTTGTGTATGTGTAGGGAGTTCCATATCCACCACTGCATCCTACACTCATAGCGATTCTACATTGACCAGTTGGTTTGAAAGTAACACCGCTATTTTTTTTCTTTTAGTGAACCTTACTTTCATCACTTTTTATAAATGTTTCTCCTTATTTTTATACCTCATTTCTTTTCTATTTCTCTTTGCTCTATCCCTGGTTTCTCTACATCTCCATCACCACTTCAACACCTCTTTGCCTCACGTCTCTTTCTTTTTCTTCCCATCTCGAATCATTACACATACCTTTATCCTCGTAATTCTGTTGTCAATATCCACTTTATATGCATCGCTTTCATCAATTTTATTCTTATCTTTATCATCGTTATTTTTTCACATCCCAGTTTAAAATCAACCAGTTTCCTCAATCAACATAAAGGAAAGGTTCTCAAAGTGAAAGAGACAGAGAAAATCAAAAGAAAGGTGTCACGGAAAAAAATTATGATTGAGGCCTTTCCACTAATTTTTTTTTAATCGATGACTTATCACTTCTCTAGCATAAAAGATGTATTATAAAACTTCTCAGAAGGGACAATTTTTTCAACATTAAACTGGCCACCAAACTTGACGACTAAAGGCAAAAGTAAATAAATAAAACATGAGAAGAATACAAAGGGGGAAAGGGGTTTCTTGCCTTCCCTAGTAAAAGGACCAGGCCAGCAGCCATGGAGGGCTCCATTCAACAGTTTGATGACACACTTACCCCATAAATGAAATGGATTTTTTTTTCTTTCTACATTTTAAAATTGTTCACGAATCAGAAAAAAATTTTTTCTAATAGACAAGTCTAGAGATTGAATGGGGGGTGATAGGTGGACTCCTTACCTTTGTAAGTTTTTCTCTTTTTTTCTTCTTTCTCTCTTTGTTTAAAAAGAAAGTCTTTTTGTATGTAGGATTTTTTTTGTTTTTCCTGTCCCTCCACACACGTCTATTCTCTTCTTTTTTCTTTTTCCGCTGCTCACAGGGTCTTCTGGGCTTTTTTCCCTATCAGTTCGTTCTCAGACTCATCCACTCCCTCGATTCTTTTTCCTTTCTGGAATCATTTTCGGTCTCAGGTTTACTTTTATCCTGGTCACGGCCCCAGATGTGACAATACACCACTGACCGACCCCCACTATCTCAACCAACCAAACTACTCATGGCCATCAGAATTGTCTAGTGATTTTTCTCATCTCTGGCTAGGGGTATTTCACATTTCTTTACCAACACATAAAATAGTACCGAGAGGGTGGAAGAAAAGAAGAACATCACGGGCTGGGGTTAGCTCCAAGTGGAAGAAGGGAGAAGTCTGTGACACTTTCCTGGCATTCTGTGTTTCTGTGAGCCAAGGCGACCATATACTTGAGCCAAATTCCCACAAGGCCACTAGGAATATTGACTCATTTTCTCGCGTTGGTGAACCCGGCATCTCCACAGCTCTTTCTCGACCGTCAGCTTCTCCCGACCGGTCTATTCTGTCAATTGGTCTGTTCTCTGCCCGACTCATCTCTCGACTGGTCTGTTCTGTCCACTTCTCTTGGCCAACTCCTTCTCTTCGGCTCTGAGACCTTCCTTCCCTCGTCCTCTTCCGTGGGATATCTCGTGTGCAAGCCCTTTGTGTGAGTTTCGCGCCAAAACAAAGGAATTCTCTGACTGGCACCACACCCACAGAAACGAATGCTACCCATCGTGTCACACAATGGTTAATTTAATTTTAGGTATTATCAATTACTTATTTAATTAACATCTTCCAAGTGTAATTAGTTCCGTTAAATATTTTAATTACCAGATCAAGGTTGTTAAATCTCTAAAAGAGAAACTGACACACTTTCTTCAGTCTAATTAATATTCAAGTTTATACTAATAGCATATTTGTTGAGTTTTCCTTGATATTAAAGAAAAAGTTCCGAAAATCAGATTAACATTTTTTTCAGAGGTCTCATGTAGAGGTGTCAAACATACAATCTGTAGGTGGCATTTGGCCTATGTCTGTTTACATTGGCCTGCGACATTTTAAAAAGAAAAATTTTTTAAGTTTAAAATATACTATGGTGGTTATAAAACATTTTATCTTTAACCGTTAAGATACATTTAGACAATTTCTATCTCCGTAGTCTGTCAAAAGGATTGACTTTATATAATGATTAAATAATCAAGACATTTTGTCTATATAATTTTATTAAGATCCTTTCAAGTTTCCTGCAAAGTATCTTGGTTTCAGGTTGCAATTGGTGGATGGACTTACCAAAATTGTCCTGAGCATTTTCGGACCTTTCATAGGCCATCATCAGGGGTTACTTGCATATATAAAAAGAGTTGTTTATAGGTTTTTTTATAACATTACAAAATTACGTAAACGCAGAGTTGGATAAAACACCAATTCCAACCAGAGACAAAGACACTTATCAGGAAACTTAAAAGTATCTTAAAATTATAAAGACAAAATGTCTTTATTATCTAATCAAATATGCTTAAATGAAAGATTGCTGCCCAACTACACACACACAAATATGTTTATTCTATTAGTGTATTACTATGTATATATTGTGTCCTTTTTATTTACACCTTCCTTAGCTAAGTAATATTTACGACTGGCAAAAAACGTTATTTTCAACTAAACCTATCTTAGCAAGTTATTCCTTCTCACCATAATAGTTCTATTGTTTATTTATTAAATTGTAGTTGTGGATCACACTATATAGGAAGAACTGGTCAGAAATAAGATCAAATATTATATACCAACTAATATCTGGAATTTTACCTACCTTCCTATGGATATCCTGAATAATAGATGCGGGTCTTTCATTGCAGATCATCTCAAGAATAATCCAAAATGAGCCAACAAATTCAGTGTTGATTTGTTCTCCTTTTTAAGCAAGTCACACTCATCTTTCCTTCTAAAACTTTTAGAAGCTATTTATATTAGGTCTCAGCTGCCTTCCCTCTGTTGAGAGAGAGAATGCTTGCTTGGACTTAATGTAGTTTCTATTTAATCTCTTCATTTCCATTTTCCACTCCCTTCATATATATATTTAATCATATAATTACCTTGATTATAGCAGTGATGAGGAAGGTACGAAACCAACTAGCTTTTTCTTTTTATCATGGTCAATAAATAAAAACTATAATAAAATTCTGGAGGACTAACAAAATCTTCAAATATTTTAAGACCTGCTATGAGCTTGATTTAATCCACAGATTAAATTCTTTATTACATATCAAACTGAAGGTCTACAATGCCGTGGTTCTTCCCTTCCTCCTCTATGGTTGTGAGACGTGGACACTGTATCACAGGCATATCAAGAAACGGGAGCTCTTCCACATGCAAGCTTTCCGCTCCATCCTGGGAATCAGGTGGCAGGACCACATCACCAATCTGAAGGTCTTCGATCAAGCTAAGTCCACCAGCATAGAGGCCACCATCATCAAGGCCCAACTTTGATGGGTTGGACACGTGATTCGAATGAAGGAGTGTTGGATGCCGAGACGCCTGATGTATGGGGAACTCCAGGCCGGCAAAAGAAACCAAGGTACACCAAAACTGCAGTATAAAGACACGGTCAAAGCCAATCTCCAGTGGTGCCACATCAATCTGAGAGACCTGGAGGGATATGCCTTGGACAGACCAAAATTGCGAGGCTCGGTTCACAACTTCGATGAGGCTCGATGCCAGAAACTCACTGCTGCCAGAGAGACACCACAGAGAAGCCTTGGCAATGATCACAACAATTGACTTCCAGTGCCCTGTTCAAGACTGTGCCTCTGGGCTGGGGCTGCGAAGCCACCTCCGTGTCCATAGATGAGTTGTAGAATGCAAACGTCATCATCGGATCCGATGGACAACAACTACATATCAAAGTGAAATTAGAATTGCTCAGGCTCATAAGACTTTTCTCTTTTCATGCTTGAACAACAAAACTTATCTTCTTTAGAATTAAAAGGGCTATGTGATACTGGTTGGACATTCATCTCAGCATGGAAAAATTCCATCTATACTACCAAGTGAGGTGTAGGAATGCTTCTCAGTCCTCATTCCTTAAAATCACTGAATAGCATCGGGAGAACCCAACTGAGAATTATGTGTGCTACATTTAATGGCAACTCTTGCACACATTGTCTCACCAATGCCAGTAATGAAACATATCCCAATCTTCTTGTTTGACATATTCCCAAACACAACATTCTCATAATTGGTACAGACAGAAGTACTGAAATAGGCAAAGATGAAAATAAGTAAAAGTAAAGTTGGTGATCATAGTTGAGGGTGACCCGAAGGCTCCCTTTTCAATAGCTACTACACCGAAGTGTAGGGGAGGGCACTACTCCATCTCCTGGATTGCTCCACTTTACCCTTGATCTTTACTTTATAATGTTGAGTGTTAAGCAAGGCGGCATTAAGTACCATTTTTTTGGTCTTTGGTATGAGTCGACTTGAGATTGAACCGCGGTCTTCTGGATCATTAGCAAACACTCTATTCATTAAATGGTGAATATTTAGCAGCTTTTTCACTTGAGAACAGTCTTTCATGCCTAAACACTTAATTCCAAAAAGGGGATGGTAAACTACAAACCTACATCTACCAAAAATAAGATTAAATAAAGCACAGCTAGATTATATATTCAATAAACAAGAAGTGGGTTAATAGCAATTTAAACTATGGAACATACTCCTCTTTTAAAGGAGTATCTTCCAATCACAGAATCATTTCAGCAAAGATACGCTGGCGTCTATGCGGAAATAAGAAACAAACATTCAAAATCACACATTATGACTGGTGCTAACTTACCAATAGAGATATAAACAATAAATATATGATAAATGTAAGAAACAAATTTGATACTCTTCAGAGGACATTTGAAAGACATACTCTGAATGACGAATATGAAAACTTTTTCACTGCCCACATAGAAGCAGCAGTAGAGTGCAAACCCAGAGCCAAATGTAGTTCCATGGGAGTCATTAGTAGTTAGGAAAAAACTGAATAACTTACAAAAAGTATCCTTACTTAAAAGAAACAACAAATGCCAATGCACAGAAACTTAAGAAAGCCCATATAGAATTAACCAACACATACCGAAAAGAACAATTATATATTCAAGGCCAAATTGATAAAATCAGAAACTCTGTAGAATATAAACAGTCATAGTTAGCATAGCAGATAGTAGATGAAGTGACCAAAAGGAAGAGCACCTCAAGAGCAAAACCAAAAGCTGACAGCCAAAAAGAAAAACCTCAGAAGTGGAAAGAACATTTCAAGAATTTGCTTGGAAACCCTCCTGAAATCACACACAAACCTATTGAAAAAATTAATAATGGCCAACTTGATATCCAACTAGGACAGTTTACAGAGGAAGAACTTGATGCAGTATTAAAAACAGAATAGCTGCAGGCTTTGACAAAATACACCCTTCAGGGTGTATTTTAGAAAAGAAGAAAATTTGATGACATACTTCTGATTATGCAATGCAGTCTATAAACAAAACAATAGAGAAATGAAAGATAAGCAGCCTTGGAATTACTGAGAATTCCAGCGGCATAACTCTTACTGCTATAGGTTTATAATGCCCTACTTCTCAATCATATCCAACCCAAAATTGAAAAAAATTTGAAGAAAAACTCAAACCAGCTTTTGAAGAAAATTTTCCACAACCTCACAGAGTGTATCAATCTGTTGAATCATCGAAACAGTACGAAGAATCTCAAGGCAACACAGCTGTTCATAGATTTCTTAGAGGCATTAGATTCCATACCAAGAAGGAAGATGGAGCAATTACAATTATATGGTCTCCCCCACAAAAAAATGCTACCACTGTAATAATGCTCTACAAAAACACAAAAGCAATGGTTCACTGATCTGAAGGTGACACTGACTTCTTCGACATTGTTACTGGCATCTAGCAAGGAGATACATTAGTGCCATACTTGCTTTTACTCTGCCAAGACTATGTACTTCAAATGTCCATAGATTTAATAAAAAATAGTTTCACATTTAAAAAAGGAACAAAACAGATATCTTTGAGAAACTATGATAGAAGCAGGCTATGTTGATGATCAAACACTTCTCGCAAATACATCAGCCCGAACCAAATCCTTACTGCATAACCTGGAGAAAGTTGCAAGAGGCATTGGACACAATGTTTTAAACAAAAGGGATCCATCTCCACTCAAAGTGGCAAACCTATAAAATTAGTAGACCAATTCACATACCTCACCAACTGAAAGTCATGTCAACATATGCCTAATGAAGGCAAGAATGCTGTTGAAAGGTTATTGATCACATGGAAATCTGATCTATCCAATAAAATAAAACAGAATTTCTTCAAAGTCATAGCAGTGTCCATACTACTATGTGGTTGCATCATATAGATGCTAACAAAACACAGAGTAAAAGTTAGATGGGAACTACACAAGAATGCAGTGTGCTATTTTGAGCAAATCCAGGAAGCAACACTAAATAGCAGCTATATGACCACTTACCTTCCATCTTGCAAACCATTCAAGTAAGATAAACAAGACATGTAGGGCACTGTTGGAGAAGAAAGAATGATCTCATAAGCGATGTTTTCTTATGGACACTTACAGACACATCAAAACTTACTTGCATAATCTCCATGCTGACATAAGATGCTGCCTAGAAAACCTGCCAGTATACCACCTCCAGTCCCGGTCCTCGATTATGGCACCAAATATAACCCCTCAGGGTCGCAACCTGGTTTAAACGATACCAATTATGGTACCCCTTTTGCCACAACCTCGTCCACCTCCCTCCAATCTCTCTGCTACTGCGTGGGAAAAAACAGATCAAAAGTTCCCTCCAGGAAAGTGACCATACACTGCCCTGCCCCACGTTGTGATTCTTTAAAAGAAAGGCCGTTGGCCACGTCTCAAAGGAAGAGGGTTTACTGGCAGCTGAAGACTGAAATCCGAAGGGTATATATTGTAGAAAATAAAAAAAAATACAACTCCGATTCTGCAGTAGTTAATAATAAAAAGGTTTTATAATCTCCAAGTTTACAGATGGTGACAAAAATATGCGGGTGTGACTTATAATGGTCTAAGGCGGCGGTTGGACGAGGTCTAAGTCTTCTTAGCAACAATTTGTCCCAGCGGTGGACTGGCAATATATGAGTTGGCAGCTCAAAGCACAATTCCAATCTGTTGGTCCCTGTCTGGTCTTCGTCTGGTCCCAACTGCTTCGCTCTCTGCCACCAACTGCTGAGTTCAAAAATCAGCTTGTTTATATAATAATTGCCAATATTCCGGGGTAGGTTCTGACTGAGGCAGGGGTGATCTCTATAACGTCATTTTCAACTCATCAGACATCCGTCATGTCTTTGTTTCAATTTTCGTCATCAGAAAGGGTCCAACCCCCTTCCACAGAGTCGTTCCTCTCACTAACCTCGTAATGAGGACTACAGGAGGATAGCTTTCCTCCTACCAACATAGTTTCTCTCATTTTACTGCTTATGACGTCAGAAAGGGTCCAACCCCTTTATGTCCAAATATGCTGGACTGTCACTTTTTGATGGAACTGGTTTCAAACCTATGTAGGCGAAAGGGTTGGCCTTCTCCAGGCTAATTAATAATTCTCTTTCAGCACCGATAAGTAATTCCGGATAATTTTCTCACCCCTTAGCTGAAGTATTTCCCTAAATGCCAGATGGCTTCTCTCTCATCAACAAAGACTTCTTTGTTCACTTCTCTGTCCCATCTTTTAACTGGAGTGCACATTACCTCGTATCTGGTTCTTTTTGCCGTCAAATTCTTAATTTTAACTTTTTCCAGGCTCGAAAATCATTTTAGTATTATTACTCTTTTCTTTTTTAATAACAATATCTTTCTTCCTAAATATCCGCCTGAGCTCTGTAAACAACTTAATCTTCCATACCTGTCAACGTCTTTCCAGTTCCCATTTCGAGCCCTTGTCAAAAATTCTTTTCCCCAGAAATTTAAATTTAACACTTCTTGGCAATTATATTTGGCTGCTCAACTTTTTGGTTAACCCTTCTTGTACTGCCATAGACAAATATTGTCACACCAGGAACGATGAATGATGGGATGGATGGGTTAGGTTTAGAGAGTTATCAGTGCAACTTGATGATAATAAAGATGAGTGATAATCAAGACCACACAAAGATAAAGAAATATGAAGCTGACAAGGGAAGCTACATTATCCAGCTTGTTCATCAAAAATTAAATTGTGTGGATGTTTGAAATAATATAAAATCTGCAAGTGAAAAAACAAAAAATCCTAAAGAAAGAGATAAAGAACTTTTCATTCTGTTAAAAAAAAAAAAAAAAAGAGAGAAAAAGATATGGATGAAATTCTGGAGATTTCATGCAAAAGACATTTGAAAGTGAACACACAGATAAGTACAAACTTTTTGATGTTATCACATTATCCCTATATCTCAATTCTTAAAGTATTCACCTCTTTATTTTTCTTGTATTGGGTTTCAGTTTCTTTGTTTAATGGCTTATCAAACTTTGTGGGTTATTTAATGCCAAAACCATCCTTGTAGAACAGCAGTAATACTATTTGACCCAAAGCATGGGGATAAGGGTGTTCATATCTTCCTCAAGGGTCTGAAACTAAAATTAGTTTGAATTCAGTTACTTTGAGGCCGCAGTCCAGAACTTTAGCCATTACATCATAGGGATTCCCCTGCTTTCTTGTAATAAATTGTTAAATTTTACCTCTTTGTATCTGTTGTTTATGATCATTGACCCATTTGAGTTGAGCCTAAGAGAAAATTCCTTTTTTAAAAAATTTTTTTTACTTTCAAAGAATCTCAAGTTCATTGATTTGTGTGCGGATATATAAGTACACACGTACATACATATATATATATATATATATATATATATATATATATATATATATATATATATATATATACACACACACATACTTATAAAGTTTTTATAACACATATTGACCCCTTTGTTTATTTATTATAGTCTATACTATGAATAGTGTTTTAAGGAATAATTGTCCTTATTTGGTACATGGATCTAATTTATTCTTCAATCTGGCTTGCAAAGTCATTTCAACAACTAAACACTGTTGCCATATTACCAATGCTTTCTCAAAGCTGTGTGACGAAACAATGAAAACTTGTCTTGCACAAAAATTATAATACCACTTACAAATTTTGATAGTTTTAGATTAAAAAAAAGGTTCAATAATATACCTGTAGTTGGGGTTTGAACTCTCATTAGAAACTAAAGAAAAAAGAAAACAATAGGGAATGGAGGGAGGGTATCAGTGCAAAGTAGGTAGGGTTTGGTTGTACAAAGCACCTCTGCTTCAATAAGAATCTCACTTGTAACTGCTTATTCTTACAGCTCCTTTTTTGTCAACTTCTCTCACAGCCTTTCTTGTATGTTCCTTTTTTAATATCTTCAAAAGCACATTGCCACATCAAGTTTGCCGAAATGAATATCTCAACTTCTATTTTCAGTAAGATTTTATCCTTCCTTTCCCCAATCCCACAATGTTTCTTATTTCTGGTTTGCTGTGATATTTCTTTATAAAAGAAATTATTTATTGGTGGTGTCACTTCTCCCTCTACTACGACAAGGTAAGCAAAATTGCATTTTTTCTTCTTTTCCTTCAAACTACAGCAGCCAAACAAGCTATTGATATATTGTTCTTGCTCTGACCTTTGTTTCATAAACTGTTGAATGATAATAAATTGAAATCAGTAATTGTTTTGAGAGCTATATCAATGGCCAAAACAGTAGCTTTTAAAGATAAGATCACATTCCTCTTAAAATGCTCAAGTTTTATATTTCAAATATAGTAAATAAAGACATTTTTCTTTTTTCTTTCTCAGAAATTAGAGGGAACATTGTATATGACTAAATCACTGGAACCTAGTCAACTGATATAGTTAAAGTAAGAACTGTATTTTTTTTAACAAGCACACAGATCCGAGAATAGACCAAAAATTTATTCCGTGTATAAAAACAGACATTTAATTCATGAAACTATGTCAAATGCAACTTAATTTTATTTGAAAAAAAAAAAAAAAAAAAGTTTCATGATTAACTTCAACTGAACAATGATGTCACAAACTGGGAATCCAAGCTATAAATTCCCAAAAGCTCCTGGACAAGAGAGCAATGTTATAGTTGGCAGTTTCTATGCAGATTCCCATGTACTTTTTGTAGAACACATTGGAGGTATCAGTCAGAAGGTTTCACAGACTGAGGTCTCTTAAATATATATATATATATATTATATATATAACTGATCAGAGGCAGAAGAAAAAATATCAGGTTACAAAAAGTTTTAAAAAATACTGAAAGAGTGAGAATTAAGTTTTTTTTTTCTTTTTGTGAATAACTGTCAGAAAATCCATACATCATCCATGCTGACATCTTGGGTTTTTTGTAATATCTCAGAAATACTTGGATCTTCAACTGAAAAAACAAAAAAAAAAACAAAAAAAACAAAGAATATTTTAGATGAACAAATAGTCATTTTAATTAATGGTCCTTACATTTAGCTTCTAATTTTAACAGAGGAAGAACAAAAGCATTACTATCATATCACATCACACCAGTAAACCACACTTGTAGGGTCATTGATGGCCAAATGATAGCAAGTTTCCTTAGCTTTCCAAAACTCTTGAGTATTCTAAACAATTTCAATAATACTGTGGGGTTTGGATGGTCTACATTTTTATTCTGGTCTTTAGTTCCCCTAGTCTCTTTTTCAGGATTGTTCAAGTACTCCAACTATGATTGGTATCACTGTCATTATTATCATCATTTTTTTTTTTGGTTAGCACAATAACATCAAAATGTTTTAACAAGAATAAATCAATTCCTGATTCAATTTGAAGTTTAATAATAAAATAATAGTCTGGTGTTTGCATTCAAACATGCTCCATCTGATCCAATTTCTCAAGAGAAATAACACCAAGTATATAAATATCATTTATAGAGTAGTTTCCCTTATTTATTCATTTAAGCAAATACAATCTAATTTAATGCTAAACAAAGTACTAAAAATTAAGAATGTATCTTAAAAACCTGAAAGTGAAGGGAAAAAAACCAAAAAAAACCTGCATAATACAAGATGTGATGAAAAAAGGTATTGATGATTAAATGAAGGCTTGTACACATAATAAAATTATGATGTCTAAAAATCTAGACGAGTCAGTGATAATTTGAAAGAAAATTATGAAGTTATTCTTGATACTTTCTGAACAACAATGTTTAATGAAACAAAGGATTGTACAATTGTAGCATCACTCATATTCACCATACCTAGCTTTGTGAATGTTTTTCTCATTTCTTAAACTGAAACTTCCAGTAAGGGGTAAGATTTTAGGACATGGAGAATATTAAAAGCTTCACACCATATCAAAAGAGGAGTTTGAGAGGTGTTTTGAATAATGGTTTGGTGGCACATCAACCATTGTAGGTTATTTAATGCCAAATCCATTTTTATACATATAGACAGTTCTATTTCAAACAATTCAGTTTAGCGTAAGTACACAGTTTAGTTCTTTGACTCATAGACTATCAGGTGCTAGTTTAGTTCTCTTTGACTCATAGACTATCAGGTTCTACCAAACTGGAGCCAGAGTGGACCTGGGAGTGATAGCAGTAAAGGAATACTCCACATTCCCCAAAGTTCCAGCATTACGGGAGCCCAACTATCAGATTGTTTAGTGCCACTGGATAGAGATGCAGTTGGTGTATTCTGCTGCCCTAGTCTTGAGTAATGGAAAATTCAAAGGAATAAACTAGACTATTTTGAAAAAGAAAAACTAATGTTTTATTCATTGTTTCTATCATGGAAAACAAGATTCCAGTCTTGACACTTTCTGAATACACTCTTTATGATTAGATTAAGTATATAACTTTTTTGTACATTCTTATTCTGTGGTATCATATAGGCACATAAGCCACAAAGTAATCTAAAAAAATAGCATGTTGGTTTTTAAAAAAATAAAATCATGTAATAAAAAGAGGTAATTAGTGTTAATGTTGTTAACAGTGAAAATGTCATTAGGTAACAATCAGGCCTTATTTCTTATTTATCTTTAATATATGTCTATCATCTTATCTTGAAACCCCCCCCCCCCCAAAAAAAACAATTGTTCAAGATGCATTCCCAACAGTTAATATAAATACAATTGTAATAAAATGTAGCTTTTCATAACAAGTCGCAATTTTATCACTTGATCTGGATGGCAGAAATGAATAAGAAACACTAACTCCACTTAAGATGTTACTTATTTCATTCTGTTGGACCTGTCTCAAAAGGAAGACATGGCATGGCTTTGCTAAGTCAACAGAAGAAAAGAGATATCTTAAATCCCAACTATTCAACCTTATCCTTTGAAAGTTTGTGTTTAACTGTCTAGAATTCACACCACTTGAATCCCATGACTGTATTCACTAATTAATGAATGTCCATTTGATTTCCACTCTTACCAGGCTTTGCTTTGGCAGTTACAACCTTTAACTGCAAATGTTTGATACATTAAAACACACAAGACATTGTTATCTGCAGTAAATAGGTTCCTCTGATGGTGAAATTGACAATAATGTCCAAGACCTGATACCACTTTATTTCTTTTTTATGAATTAGTTGAATTAAGTAGCATAATCTTAAGGCATAGCTAATTTTTCTACAGTAAATATTAGGTTAAGTTATAATTTATATTTCCCTATTTCACTTTGTAGTTGAGCACTTAGTATGGAGTAATGATTTGCAGACCATTGTTACTGTGTTTAATTCCCATTGGGTGCCCATATTTTGTGCCAAACTAAGCCAAACAAATAACTATACCACTTTCATTTGTGTGTAATCTTTTCCATATATTTAAAATGTTGCAATTTTCACACACAATTCATAGTCTGGCAGTTGTAAGACATAGTTGGATCTCTCATACTTTAATCAACTTCTATCACCAATCAAACTATATGTACCCTACAATAGAAATAAATTGGCCTCAATTCCTGACTATAGGTACGTCCAAAAACTTTCCTTGGAAAATCAATAATTCGAAAATGTAATTAAAACTTTATAGTTATTTTTTAGATTTTTTTTTTGCTTGAAAGAACAAAATCTTAGACTCTCCAAACCCCCTCCCCCGCAAAACAAAAACAAACAAGAAACTAGTATCATTGTTAATTAACTGAATTATAATGGAATCTATGAAACTCCTTCATCAAACATAATTGGAGCAAAGGGACGAAAACTGAAGCTTTAATGATCCATGTCATATAAAACTTTGTAAAGAATGCTTTTCAGATTTATGTATTTGTTGGTACTTAAAATGGAGAGTTCTCAAGTTCAGTAGCTTATGAGAGAAATAGGGATATTTCAGTAATTTTTTTTCATCATACATGTGAAAGCATGTGCGATACACTGTCCTCATCAGCCGCCAACCAGGAGTGATAACAGTTTCGGTAGCTCAAGGCAGAACTGCCACTCCTGACACTACCAAGCAGCTTTTGCCACTAGACAGGGTATTATATATATATATATATATATATATATATATATGCCAGATCAACTAAAAGGAGAAATTACATTGTACGTTCATCTTCATTTCTAGTGCAGTTTGTGATTTTTAAAACGTGTTTACTTCTGGCTGTAGATGTCATTACACGCTTGCAATAACCATTTCTTGATGTTAGGTAATCACACGGGAATGGTAATTCTGCATGCATTTCATTCATGTTGAAGACATTTTGCTCTCGACCAAATTCAACTTGATGCATATTGCATCATGGTCCGAAGACACTAGCTCATGAGAGAAATAAGGATATTTTAGTAATACAATGATATAATCCTGCATATTGACATTTTAAAACATGCTTACAAGAAGGATATATTGATTTTTTTTTAGCAGGAATTAGTTAATCAATAGTAGCAAGTCTTAGGCATTACATGAAAATGTAAACCAAACTATGGAGAGACACTGACCTTTAGATAATTTACTAATATCTGTAAGTGGAGTAACAGGCTGAAGCAGGGAGGGCAGCACATCTGAAGTATTACGACGCAGACCTTTGAGAAATGCATGGCTCAATAAGTTGGTGGTGGTTGTTCTGGAATTAATAGCATGAAAAATTATCAGTCATTGTATGTATGTATGCATTCTGTATATGTATGTATGTATATTTGTATGTACTTGTGCATATAAATGCTTTTTATATTTATCCATAATTCTTATGTGATATAGTACTAATAGTATTAATAGTTAACACTTCTTATCATGGAAACTGTACACATATTGATGTGTTGATCATTTACAGTAATCAACCAATATTAATTGTAAGTTTAATATTAAATAAATTAAAATGCATATTCAGAGCGTTACAATCTTATTTTCTATCAGTGTACAAATGGAATCTTGTATAGATTTATAATAAATAAAAATTAGCTCAAGAGCATGTAGTCATTATGGCAGAAATAAATCTCATTGATCTGATACATGTTAAAATAATTTTCTTCTTCTTTTCTGAAATAGTTTAGTATAAATCCAAAATGTCATTTTGGGAAGCTATTCAAATTATCTGTCCTTGATCAGAGCCTTTCACTGCTAGAATTTTTGACAATAGAGAAATTTGTTTCTATAGAAACTAGAATCAGTATAAAAACAAAGAGTAAAATTCCAATTCTGTTTTCTTATGACAGCAAGATGTAGCAAGTAACCAAAATGAGAGTTGTGTCTATTCTACTCAGATTAAGGAAAGCATTTATGTTGCCTATCAAACAAACATGAAGAAACAAGAACTACCATCAAATTTGGTAGGAGTCAAATAAACTATTGGACTATCACATAAATTAAAAATTACAAGTAAACTATGAAAGATCACATAAAAAGCAACAGCCATGCAATGCATATCTTGTCTCTAAAAGATATTCTGATCAGTAAACACTAGATCTTTAAAACATATGTAATGGTTCTCATCATAGGAAATGAACTTGGATGAGGCTATTTGCATTTTACTTTGTGTTAATGCCCTTAAAGGGCATGAATTCATTTATTCTACTCATGATTGATAGTAAGGCAGATTTGGATCTTCAGCTTTGGTATCGCACTCAGTATAGAAGGCAGACTTTGAATTAAAACTAGCTGTACTCCTACTTAAAAATTACCCTGTGTTGCATCCTATCCATGTTAGAGGGATTGGATATTTATATATGTCTATTATAACTTTGGAGGAATAAAAATTCTCATTAGTTTCTAAGAGCTTCTTTGTAATACTTCTTGTTTTCACAACTTTTACAAATATGTACAATAATTTGTACTATTTACTCATGAACATCTAACAAAAGCAAAACAGGCCATGTAAAAAACAGACTTGACCTCATGATTCCTGTTTTTCCATGAGACACACCATTAAACTTTATAGACATAGTGAATAAATTAAAAAAAAGGATTAAAATCAAGTCTGCTTGGTTCATATTTCAAAACTTTACCCTAAATGAATATTGAATAATTTTTTATATTAAGGTTAACTGCTAATTTTAAAGTATATTAGATAAAGGTAGTACACCAGATAGTTTAACTGAATTAAAGCCTTGATAAAGTGAATAAAAAGTACATATACAAATATTTTAGTAATGTCAAACTCACCTGAGGTGTGATTCTTTTTCCAGGCACATGTCAACAAAGCCATGGAAAGCAAAGGAAAAAGTTCTCAAGTAGGCAGGTGAATCCTTAGCAACATTTGTATTCAGTCGAAAACCTTGAAATTAAAAAATGTGAAATAAATTTAATGACATAACAGGAGTACACACATACAAGCATGACATTATCAACATTATAATGTTCCCATTTTTGTATAAATGGCACTGTAACACAGCAAAAATGGCACATGGTAGTGAAATTTTTGTTAGTGCAATAGCAGTAAAATGCTCTAAGAGAATAAAGCAATTTCCAATCCAGTTTGCATGGTCTGTTGGTATATTTTCAAATCTTACACCATATTGTCTTGTTTCCATTTTGCTTTTTAATTTTCTAAGCTCTGGAAATTTCTGGGAAGTGGCAGATTGTTTCATTATCTTTTTGTTGCGTAAGAATATGATCACTTCTTTCACACTTTAAGAAAAATTGCTTCTCATTGTTACAGAAAAATGTGAGGCCCATACTAAACTCTATGACTGTCTTCCTTCATTCCTTTTCTTAAAGATATTGTTGCATACTTTATTTTTTTGGATCATGAGTAAAGATAACACAAAGCATTAAAAAAAGTCAAAATACCTTGCTAAATAATTCTGCTTTATGGCACTCTATTATCATCATAATTCTTGTATGTAACACTACAAGAAATGACAAATTATAGCACAACTTGTATAGTGCAATAATATTAAAATGCTTTTTGAGAATAAAGCAATTTTGTACCTTAATAACAGTGAAGGATCTTCATAATTTCTCAAGAGGGATAATTATTAAATGATAATAGTAGATTACTTCCCTTTATTAATTTTCAATTGCTTTTAAATTCTATAAATATATTTTAACTATAAATTGAGATTAATGACTACTAATGCAGATGGCTTTTGAGTTAATATAAAGGAAAAATAATGATTTGATAAATTGAAGTTATAATGATAAATATCATTTCAAGAGATTCAAGAATTAATTCTACAAGGAGATAGCAAAAGAGAAATCTATGTGTTCATTAGTACCACACAGAGATATTAAAAATTTGAAAGGGTCAACCTCTTTATCTAACAACTCATAACCCTTTACTGACCAGGTGCATGGGAATCAAATGCATCCCCACAACCAGGTGTGCAGGCTAAAAACCAGACACTGCATTCTTTGCATGCTGGAATATTAGAAAGAACATGACACTTCGAATTATGAATAATACAATTGTAGATCCATTGAAGACAAGTACAGCAGATGTCTTTGTATAATTTTTTCACTAAAGTGTAAAAGTACACTCAGGATCAGTAGGTAAAAGGGTAAATATTAATGACATACAAAATATACAACATTTTAACAAATCAAATAGTCTTTAGAGAGAAATTTATTTTAAGTTTACCTCATTTTAAAATAAATGTAAATTCTCACTTTATAGATGTTTGACTAAGTTATAGTTTCACCTATCTATGTATTGCTAAAATTCTTATGTTTGTATATATCTATATAACTATACAGAACAGAACAAAAGACAAATTCACAATTCTTATTAGAGCAATATATTCTATGTACTATACATAAACATCTTATTTCAGCAATTGGATTTAAAATCCTCTAAGTTAATAATAAAGCAATTTTCAGCCCAATTTGTAAATGAATGATAATTTTAGGGGTCTTTGTTTACACTGAACATGGTTATTTAATCATTCAAATTCTTGATATAATAGAGATATTATGAAATGCTAATTAGAATCCTTCACTCCTTTCTAAATAGAAGAAATATATCATACTGAACCAGTATTACAATGGAAATCCAATTGGTTGTCAAGTTTTCAAATAAAAAAATTTTGAATTCAATTTTTGAATATCTTTAATATTGGTTTTATTACAAGTAAAGAATTTTTTCTTTCTTACCAGTACTACTGTTGACTCCACTGAGCTCTGATACAGTCCGGCTGTCTAGCAAGACAGGTTTGGTACCATTTAATTTAGCTAGCAGCATCTAAAATATTTAGGAAATACAAGTGAATATTTATGACATAAAGAAAGGTGTTATTGTAAACTTCAATATATATTGCTGTCTTATCAATAAAAAGAGTTACAAACGTAACTACAAAAAGTCAAAATTTTGTTTCTTTCATTTTGTTCTTGCTCATTCACTTATCTTGATTGAGGAATAATGGACATATTATTAGTTGAGTCTGTAAGTACATCAAGGAAAGGGATTTTTTTTTATTAATGTTGAGTCCAACGGTAAAGTTTAGTAAGGAGTTTTTTCTAGAGTTTGTTTAAGTTTGTTAATTTCGTTGTAGGAGTGTGTTGTGATGAGAATGTTGGCTACATAGCAGACGTGTATCTTGGGTTTAGTAATTGTTTAAATATTTGTTTTTCTATGTGGGACATAGAATCCAGATATGTTAGGACCAAGGGCCAACCTAACTGAAATACTGTCAATTTGTATGTATATGTTGCTAGAAGGATCATAGAATGGGACTTTTGTGGTACAGACCAGGAGAGGTTTTTCAAGAATTTTTGGTTATATAGCTCAAGGAGGAATTGAGGGGTGGATTATAAACATTTTCTATCTTTTTTATGGTTTTGTGAACTGGAATGTTAGTAAATAGATATTCAACATTGAGTGACGCCATCATGCATTTGTTGAGGTGGGGTTAGACTTAGTATATATATATATATATATATATATATATATATATATATGAGATTATAAATGTGTGTGTGTGTGTATATATATATATTTGATCGAATATAATAGATATTTTTTGTCTACATATTTTTTGTTAATCCTTTCGAATTGCCATATTGATCTTATGATATTCGGCTGGAATTGGTTGATAAATCTTCTATAATTAGTTATTTCCCCAAGTACTTTCAGCCCAAATTTGGGCCATCATCAGGGGAGGATGCATTACAAAACTGATGTAACTTTTTTATGTACATTAATTACTACTTTGTAAGAAGAGCGTCTGTGTTGTGTACTGTTAACTTTTCAAATTTGTTTTTATAGTGTCAGTAGATAAAGACATTTAAGTAGATTAGCAATGATTTCAAAATTAATTCCGTTAAGTTTGGGTTCTGTGTTCTTATATGTAGCGCCTTGAGAATCTGTAGTTTTTGCTTGTTATTTTGATGTTCTAATATTGTTGTGTTTTTGTTAAGACATCCGTATACCGTAAACCAACATTCACCGGACAGTACCTCAATTTCAACTCCCATCATCTATAAGCGTAAAGAAAGGGATCGTCCGCAGCTTACAACACCGAGCAAAAGTCATAAGTGGCGACCCAGAGACATTAGATAGGGAATTGGTTAGTACTCTACAACGTAACAACTACCCTGGGTACATGGCAGCAGCCCCCAAAAACTGGCATAGGCGGATACAAGAGAAGGAGGAGAACAACACTCAAAACAGTCTGCCCCTGCCTTATGTTATCAGAGAAAATACAAAGGATCTGCAGTCCATATAACATCAGGACAAACTTTAAAAGCTTGATGAAACTTTGCAGATATCTCTCCCACCATAGAGGAGAACATGACTAAAGACTGTGTGTATGCTATCCCATGCAGCTGCGGAAGGAAATATAAAGGAGAAACAGGCCACCTCCGCAAGGTGAGGCTTCAAGAACACCAGAAGGCTGTAACACGTGGGGAAGTGGAAAAATCAGGCATAGCTGACCACATATGGAGAGAGAAGGGAGATCACTGCCCTCCGTGGGACCATGTTGAGATCATAGACAAGGAACACCATTGGAAAATTCATAAACTTAGAGAATCAGCACATAGGCTAGGCCACAAAAATCTCCTGAGCCGACCCAGCATAGAAATTAATACAATATGGGAACCAGTAATAAGGAGTGCCAGAAAAAGTAATAATAACAACAAAGTTGCAATATGAGCTCTGGTAAAAAAAAAAAAAAAAAAAAAATTACAATGATAACAGCAAAATTGCAATATGGGCACTAGTAAAAATGGTTGCTGAAGACATTAGGTTTATAATACTCAGAAATTCATACACAGATGTCCTCAAGGACACATGGCACAGTGGATAGAGGTGATGGTTAGATCCAGTGACTATAGGGAAAATCGTGACTTACCTGACCAGCGTGTGGCCGCGTTTTGTACGGTTCAGTCGCTTAACAAAAAAAAAAAAGCTAAAATGGCGACACAGAGTCGCTTTTGTATTTGATTATCTCATGTGAAGTAATGCAGACTCTCGGTGCTCCTACGCAAATGAGACTATGCTGGGTGTATAAAAAGAGCCGTGGAGGGAACGGGAATTAGTTGGAAAAAGGTGTGTTGCGTAGGCAGACATATGCAACAGGATTGTCTGAGTCAGTGACGTTACTGATATCAACTTTCAAACTACAAGCTATTTTGGCGATATACTACCTTTTGGCGATGGAGGGCAAGATGTTTGACGTCCAGCTGTTTCCGGAGTTTAGTGATACTGTGACTGATATGCCCATTGTCAAGTGGGTCAAAAATGTGGAACTCGTGTGAGAGCTTTGTGCTATGAAGAACATCGAGTTCATTCTGCCATTGAGATTACGAAGGGGAGCTTTAGCCATATACAGGCAACTTAGTGCAGAGCAGAAAGTGGATGCAGAACAGATCAAGCAGGCCTTCATAACCGCATATGCTACTGATGCATTTAATGCATATGACCAGTTCGTCACTAGACATCTTCACCCAGACGAGACGGTAGACGAGTTTTTTGCTGAGCTGCAACGATTGGCCTGGTTGGTTAGGGGGACCGCTGCCCAAACATTGGTTAACATGCGCATTCGTTTCTGGACTACCGCAACACTTTAAACATTGACTATGTGCCTCATCCAGGATGGAAACGATGAGTATGGAACAGCTATTGACCCTAGTGAGAGCTGTCATGATTGACAACGAAGGCCCCGCAGAATTGGCTGCCACCTCCACCAGACGAACACCTTCAGAATCAAAGGTGTACAGTGACGATGGAAAATTTGCCTGTTACAGGTGTGGTGGTCCCAACCACATGGCGAAGGACTGCTTGCAGGATCGCCAAGAGAGGCCGGACAGTCAGATGCGCAAGGTTCGTTGCGAGACACCTTGCTTCAGATGCAGTGGCCTTGGACATATAGCATTGCAGTGCCAAGAAAACGCCAAAAGAGGAGGAGGCATCAGCATTAGTCTCCTCCCCGATCGACTGACCACTAAGAAACTCCCCTCCATGAAAGTACATGTTGATGGGCAAGAGTGTATGGCGTTGATTGATTCCGGGTGCTCACAAACATTGGTGAGTAAAGCTGTGTGTCACTTTTGGAAGAGGAAATCCACAGGAGTCCGAACAGCTGATGGAAGGACATTGAATTCCCAAGGATATGGCAAAATAAAAAAGTGGAGGTTGGCCAAGTTCCAGCTGTCGACATTGAAGCATTAGTTGTAGATAAACAGCTGTTGGGCTTTGATCTACTGTTGGGGATCAATGCGATCAAGGAACTCAGTGATGTTTACCTGACAGAATCAGGCAAAGCACATTTTGGAGGTCTGAACAGATGTGCTGCCATCTCTATTGACAAGCTGGACTTTACTGTGACATATGATTGCAGTAACAAAGAATGGACTGCGTAATGGAAATGGGCAAACAGTGACTCTCCCAGCAAACTGAGTATAGTGTGCAGGAATACGCAGTGCCTTGTTATGCCAGAGATGCCTATAAGAACGAGATCCTAGTGGCAGGGAATGGATAGCTGTTGCCATATTCAGAAGAAGAGCTTGGCCCACCCAAGGGTCTAATTCCCTTAATGGCGGTCGTGCAGGAGCAGAAGCAGAATGTGCGTCTGGTGCTTGACTACCAGGAATTAAACGTTTTTGTGGATGCTTTCAATACCAATGCAGAAGTGTGCATGCAGAACCTGAGAGAGTGGTGGCGACAAGGAGTCAATGTGTCACTTCTAGATCTGCAAAATGTATATCTTCAAATCCACATCAACAAGGCGTTATGGCCGTTTCAAACAGTCATTTTTAGGGGTCAGCGCTTCTGTCTTACACGGTTGGGATTTGGGCTGAATGTGGCACCACTTATGAAGCCTGTTATAGACGCTATCATATCAGAAGACCATACGATAAAAAGTGCCATGTCAGCGTATGTTGATGACATTTTAATTAATAAAAACCTAGTTCCTGTGTCACGCATACAACATTTTTTGGACTATAGTTTGGTTTCCAAGGATCCGGTGTGACTGAGAGACAGAGCCAGAGTTCTTGGCTTGCAAGTCTGGGAAAAGGATGTAAAGTAAAGACTTTGGAAAATTTGCGAGGGATTGGGATGTGCATCTGCAGTTTCGATGTGCTTACTCACCGAGTGGAAACGGAATTGTAGAAAGAAGTCATAGGACCGTTAAGACTATCGTGGCCAGAAAGAATTGTTCAATATTGCAGGCGGTCTATTGGCACAATATCACACCAAAGGATGACGTTTCACCTTGCAACGCGCCGGCTGATGTGGTACATAGATACCATGACCAAATAAAAGGTGTTGAAGATAACCCGCTCCCTGAACCAGAGGTGACTAGAGGGAAGTATGAAAAAGGAGACGTGGTTCGAGTTAAAAATCCACACAGCAAGTGCACAACAAAATATAGCACTGGTCGCGTTACTGAAGTGATCAGCCTGCAGTCTCTGAAAATTGATGGGGTGCCTCGTCACGTTAAAGACCTCCGACCAGTAATGCAGACGCAATTATCATCGAGTGACGAAAGCGATTCTGAGGATAGTGAGCATTTAATCTATCTGAATTCAAATCTGCTCGACAGTGATTCCGATGACAGTAGCCTCCTAACTGATGAAGTGTCTATTGAAACTCGAACCGCAGACGAGAGTACGCATGTGTGATTCCTCTTCGAAGCAGTACCCGACAAAGACGAAAGCTACCCCCCTGCCCTGTTTGTGATCATGAAATTAGGGGGGGAGTGTAGGGAAAATCATTACTTACCTGACTAGCATGTGGCTGTGTTTTGTATGGTTCAGTCACTTAAAAAAAAAAAAAAAAAAAAAAAAACTAAAATGGTGACACACAGTCGCTTTTGTATTTGATTATCTTGCGTGAAGTAACGCAGATTCTCGGTGCTCCTATGCAAATGAGACTATGCCAGGTGTATAAAAAGAGCCGTGGAGGGAACGGGAGTTAGTTGGAAAAAGGTGTGTTGCGTATGCAGACATGTGCAACAGGATTGTCCGAGTCAGTAACATTATTGATATCAACTTTCAAACTACAGTGACATACCCAAAGTGTGAGTTCAATACCCGGTGAAGGCAGTGGAGAACTTTCAGAGGGGAAAATTAACAGCTGATAACTGACATCCATTAAACATGGCTTGTGGAACTAGAACAGTCTACCCCGGTAAGTGAAATAAAGGGTTAAGTTCAACATTCCAACCACCTGAAGAAGGCTGGAGCATACAATGGCCGAAATGTTGTGATAAACATGGCGACAAAATGAGGACAATAGTCCAAAAAATGTAAATAATGTACCATTTTTAATATTCTCTTGATAATGGTCTGTTTTAAATTCATTCGATGTCATCAACATCTCAGTTTAAGCCAACTATACATTGACATAATATTTACAATGTTATAAAAACCTAAAACAATCTTTACACTTGCAAACAACCACTGAAGAACTTGTCAGGAAACTTAAAAGGATCCTAATACAATTATATAAACAAAATAGATCTTTATTATTTAATCAAACATGCTTAAATGAAGAACTGCTGCCCAACTACACACACACGTGTGTGTGTGTGTATATATATATATATATATATATATATATATATATATATATATGTGTGTGTGTGTGTGTGTGTGTGTGTGTGTGTGTGTGATAGTCCGAAAAATGCAAATAATGTACATAATACCTCATCTCAGAAATATAGACAAATATTAAAAATGGTGGTAATGTACTTTCTTGCAAGATGTACAGTAGTACTATAGGCATTCCTTGTAGTAATTTTATCAATAGAATTTCATGTATAACAATTTGTTGAAATTAGTCAAAAGATATTTATAGCATTTTTAGTGTAAAGGTTTTTCATGGATTTCTTTCAACAAATTAACTAAGTTTATAAGAGATTAGTACAATAAATAGAAAAAATATTTTGAGATGAAAAATGATAAAGATTTAGAACTTTTTTTTTAAGGCATGATAATCTTATGGTCAGTGATCATGAAATGCATATAGAAAACTTCAATTGAAGTAAGTTGGATGATTTAATGGCAGGTCAATGCTTGGTTATTTTATGCTCAAGTCAGTTAAACAATTATGGTCTATTTATATATGATACAAAAATAAATTTTCACAATCCTGATAAACAACTTCATACTTAATTGCAATACCAATTTTTTTAAGAACCAATGTATTAATAGAATGCCTCACCCCCTCATTCAGACACCTTTTTTGTAGGGGAATCTTACCTTTCTGCAGAGTATCCAGACAATATATTCTAAGCTGCATGAACAGGTTGGTTGGTTGTTTGAGTTTCATGGCACATCAACCACTACGGGTTACTCAATGCCAAATCCGGTTTACATAAATGAATTATATATGATTTGTAACCATTTTTTATATAAACTCACTTTTCTTTTAAATTCATGTTTTGATCCATTCGACCCACAAGTAGGACCCCAACAGGCACCTTCACTCCGGGTCAGAGTGGACCCACTACAAGTTGTAATTGTTGAGATTTATGGTTTTGCGTCGGGTTATTTGACAAAACATTTTTATATTTGATTATTGGTAGGTTGATCCATTGAATATTTCGGATTGTAATGATCTATTATATTTTTAGGTACAACTCTGCCTCTCTTAAGAAAGAGAGGACATCATCCATGTTGATGTTCTCAAACAGATCTCTCATGTTATCTACTTTAAAATGTCACTCTCTGGCGGTAGCTAGTACACCACATTCCATTAGGATATGTTTAATGGTGTAAGGCGTCTGGCATGTCAAACACTGTGGTGGTTGTTCCTGCTCGAGGATGAAAGAGTGGGTGAGTCTTGTATGACCTATACGCAGTCTGGATATAATGACTTGTTCCATTCTTGATTTTCGAAATGCTGGTCTCCATTCTCCCAAAGTGGGCTTGATTTGGAAGAGCTTATTATTAATGCTATCATTCCAGCATTGTTGCCATTTTGTAACAAAGAACCTATTTATTTGTGGTTTCAAGTCAGTATATGGGATGCTGGTATTGTCAGAGCTCAGATCTAAGGCTGATTTTGCTGCTGAGTCAGCTCTTTCATTGCCATTCACTCCAATGTAGCCTGGAATCCAGCACATGATTATTTCTTTATGGCTGGACATCGAGTCTAGTCTGTTCAGTAGTTTAATAATTAAAGGGTTCTCAAGTATTTTATTTTTTAATGATGTTAATACGGAGAGCGAGTCAGAGAATATGATATATTTGCTCTTTGATATTATATTGAGAGCAAAGTCAATGGCACAGATTTTTGCCATAAAAATGAAGCTTTCCTTAGGAAGGCCTTTTTTGAGAATTGTTTTATTGAGAACAGCTGCACACGCTGTTTTATTGTTATCCTTCAAACCATCTGTGAATACATATTGGTGGTCAGGATGATGCAGGAGGATAGTGTGAAATTTTTCTATTAAAAGTGCTAGGATGTGTTTAAGTTTTGGGGAGTTCGGATAATTGGAGGATTACTTTTGGTTTTTTAATTATCCAGGGTGGAATTTGAGTGATGGTGCTTTTATGTACATTTGCAAGGGAGATTGTTGATTCTTTGAGGATAGGTTCCATCCGAAGGCCAAATGGTTTGATTGTTCTTTCCTTTTGTTTAAATTGTTGTTTATATTTACTTTGGAAGATGCAGTCATATCCTGGGTTGGATGGGCATGATTGCAGTTTAATGCAGTACTGGAGAGCCAATTTTTCGCTCCTGAGTTGTAGGGGTGCTTCATGTGCTTCGGTATATAGACCGTCTACTGGGGAGGTTTTGAAGGCTCCTAAGACCAGTCTTAGGCCTTCATGGTGAATTGGGTCAAGCTTTTTGATGTCGGACTTCCTGGCAGATCTATAAATAAAGCTGCCATAATCTAATTGTGAACGTACTAATGCTCTGTATAACTTTAGGAGCATTTGGCGGTCAGCTCCCCATTTTGTGTGTGCCACTACTTGTAGGGGTTGTTCAGCTTGAGTGGTTTTAGTTTTCAGGTATTTTATATGGGGGATATGATAATTTCCCGTCGAACATAATACCCATAAACTTGTATTCATCAATGACAGGTATATCAGTGTGTTCGAGTTTTATAAGAGGGTTGTTGAGCATTTTCCTCAATTGACAAAAATGAACACATTTTGTTTTTGGATATCTTGAATCCGTTGGTATTTGCCCAATGTATGATTTTATGGATACATTGTTGTAGCTGGTGTTCTGCAGTCCATATATTTTGACCTGGCAGTGATACTGAAGTTTCTACATAGAGGTATCCATCACTTTCAGGAGTCAGACACTTTGTAATGCTGTTGATTTTTATACTGAAAAGTGTCCTGGATAGAATAATCTCTTGTAGGACTCACTCTTCATGTTAGTACAGATTGGAAAATGTTGACTATTCGGACTCTGAACTGTCTGTCCAAGAGAAAGCTCTTCATGAAGTTCGGTAAATTTCCTTGTAGTCCTAGGTGATGGAGATGTTTCACTATTCTGAACCTCCACATGGTCTCATAAGCCTTCTCCAGATCAAAGAAGACTGCTATAAGGTGTTGTTTCTGGATATTGGCCTCTCTTATGGAGGTTTCTAATTTGACTACATGATCAATTCTTGATCGCCGTTTTCGGAAACCACATTGAGTGTTTGTGATGAGTTTATTGGATTCAAGATATCAAACCAGTCTTTTGTTTACCATGTGCTCCATTGTTTTACAGAGGCAACTAGTTAGGGCTATTGGGCGGGAGTGAGATGGGTTTGTGTTGTCTTTTCCAGGTTTTGGTATAGGGATGATAGTTGCAATTTTTTCCATGATTTTGAGAATGTCCCATTCATCCAGATATTAAATATTGTGAGGAGATAGTCAAGTGATTTTTTTTGGTAAGTGTTTTAGAAATTCATAATGAATTTCATCTGGACCAATTGCTGTTTTGTGAGATGTTTGAATTGCGTCTTTAAGTTCTTCTATTGTAAAAGGAAGATTGTGTTATTTGATTTAAAGTTCAATTTTAGCTTTTCAGCTTTTTGTTTAAATTTGGCAAATTTTTCATTTCCATTCTTTGCTGATGAGTTTTTTTGAGAAGATTATAGCTAATTCGTCCACTATATCTTTTTTATTTGTTATTTTGTTGTTTTTACAAAGGTGATTTATTGCATGGGTATGGAATTTACCAGCTATCTTTTTTATCATGTCCCATACGGATTTTGTTTTTGTTGCTGAACTAAGTTTGCTAATATAATTTTTCCAGCTTTCTTGTTTATTTTCTTTTATTTTTTCCGAGCTTTTGCTTAGAGTTGTTTAAATTTTTGTAAGTTTTCTGTTGTTGGTTCTTTTTCAAATTCCCTTAATGCTTTTCTTCTAAGCCTGATAGCCTCTTTACATTTATCATTAAACCAAGGTCCATTTCGTTTCATCTGATTTTGTTCTTTGGAATGCATCTTTGTGCAATGGGAACCAGTTTTTTTGTGAATTGTATTAAGTTCTTAATGTTTGGGCCGTCTTTTAATTCCTCTGAGTATAGTTTTTGAAATTTCTCCCAATTTGCTTTATTCAAGTTCCATCGTTTGGGATTTTCGTCACTTAACTCCGAATTTTGCAAACAAATTGGGAAATGGTCACTGCCATATGTGTCCTTCATTACTTGCCAAGAGAAGTCTATTAAGATAGATGGATCACTCAGGGATAAGTCTATTGCAGAATAACTGTCAGAGATAGGGCATAAGTAGGTCAGGGACTTATTGTTATAGATACATAGATTATTGTTGTTTATAAAAGTTTCCAAATTCTTTCCTTTCTGATTTGTATTTTTACAGCCCCATTAGGTGTTGTGACAGTTAAAATCCCCTAGTATTATAAAGGGAGCAGGGAGTTGTTTGATGATTTCTTGTAATTTATTTTCATTTATCTCTTCATTTGGTGGGATGTACACTGAGAATATGTTAATAGGTCTGTGTAAGGTTGCCTTTACAGCTATTGTTTGTAGGTCTGTTTTTAAGTGTATCTGACTTTGTGGTATATCATTCCTAACTAAGATAGATGTTCCTCCTAATGCCTGAAGACCAGTGTCTTTTATATAATTGAATTATTGATGTTCTCTAATATTTATTTTGTTGTTATGCTTGAGGAAGGTCTCCTGCAGACAGATAACTGCTGGATTCATGTATGTAATCAACTGGAGTAGTTCATTTTTATTTGCTTTCACTCCATGGCAATTCCATTGTAGTATCTTATATGAATTGGATATGATTTTCTCTGAGAGAGCCAAAATTTAATTTTTGGGAGGTTTATTTAGAGGGTAGGTTTTTTATTGTATTTTATCTTGGTGTGGGGTTTCATATTCTATTTCCATTGTTTCCGAGGCCTCAAAACTGTTTTTGGTTGGGGTAGTTTTGGATCTTGATCGAGATCTGTTTTTTTCTAGTTTAGGGCCATGTCCCTGTTTGTCAGGTGGAGAGTTCTTTGTAGTATCCCTTTTGGGTGATGTCTATGGTGACCTAGAAATTGAGTCTATTTCAGTAATAGGGGCCTTTGGGTTCTCCTTGTTTTTTGTTTGTTTCTCTTTGTTTGTTGCAATCTTGATGTTTGTGTCTTTTTTGGCTGGTGGTTTATTTTCGGTGACTGCTCTTATAATAGTTTTTATTTCTTGTATCAGTGCCTTCATTTCGTTTACAAGTTGGGCAACTACTTCAGGTTTTGTGGTTGTTTCCGTTTCACACATGATAATTTTCTTTGTTGGTGATAGGGATATTCTTTTTTGTCACTTCTGCGTATTTTGTTGTTTCTATCATTCTTCTTGCTTCTGGATATTTTTTTGGTATGTTTAAAACATACCAAAATATCTTTTTCTTTCTTTCATATTTCACAATCTTTAGACATGGCACTGTTGTTTCCTTGACAGTTGGTACATTTGTAGACTCTTTGACAGTCTTTAAGTATGTCATATTCCCCACATCTTCTGCATACTGGTGGTCGTGTACACTGGTCTTGATGATGTACAAACCTCTGACATTTGTAGCATCTTAATGGATTCGGGATATAGGGTTCTACATTTACTTTTTGGTATCCAATTTTGATTTCTTTTGGAATTTTGTGAGTGCTGGAAGTCAGTATTTATGCATTTGTATTTATCATTTCTCTGTATTTTTTAATTTGAATTCTTCGAATTTCTGTAACAATTTGGTCTTGTAAGTTCGTTTTAATCTCATCTAAAGTATATAAGGAAAGTTTGTGGCTTTTCGCAACTCCTTTGCATATGTTCAGGGAATTGTGAGGGTAGGTTTTGATTTTTATGTTATCAAAATGTTTCCATTTTAATAATTCGTCAGATTGGTTTTTATTGTGAATTTTAATTAGTAATGTTCCAATTTTTAGTTTTTTAACTGTTTTTGGTTTTAGATTTTTGGATAGCATTTTTTCAATTTTGAATGGAAACAGTTTACTTAGAGGAATTTCCTCTGTTGATTCCCTCACTATGAAACATGGAAAGTTATTTGGTTTTTCTTCTGTTTCACTGTCAGAACTTTCCCATAATCTTTTCTTTTTATTAGCTTGGGGTTTATTTGTATTAGCAATATGAATAATTATGAGTTTCACCAAACATGCTCCCCACCCATCTCAGAGCCCCATGTGGGGATGTGCCTAGGGGTAAACCCATTCACCTAGGCAACATCAGGGCTACATGTTCAGTATACTCAAGATGATGTTTGACTATTTTATTTTATTTTGTCCCTGGGTTTTCGTTCCCAAGATAACTACTTGCCCAGGGACAGGAAGGACTATAAGTTTTACCACAGCATGACTGACCCTACAGCCATTGTCCTCATTCAGATTTATTTAAAATCTGAAAGAGGACTGTTATGACCAGCTGATTGATCGGATCGGGCTACTCTGACCAACCGTCAAGCCCAGTAAGGGCCAAAGTGGTGTGTTGCAAGTAACTTGACCTTTCAGTTTTCAGGCTAAGTACTGCTTAATCACCAGAATCCCGTCCTTAAGCATCACAGGTCGCCACCCACAGCCAACAGGTAGACTCGTTGGGGGTGGGGTGGGGTCTTACCCCTCTCCAAAGGTGCAGTCAGTGTATTCTTACAGCTCCAGCCGACAGGGCGAATTGAAATAAGATCACAGATTTTAACATGTTAATTTATTAAGAGTATAATTAAATTATTTAAAAAACATAATAAAACGATCAACAAAAAACTTCCTGTTATGACGGATTATTAGGAGTCAATAGTATACACGGCAAAAGGTTTAGAATCTTTTCTAAAACCTTAGAATTCACACAGCTTCTCCACCGCCCCATAGTAGTTTAGAAGAAAACAAGACCCCAAAATAATTAAAAAAATAAAGAAACCAAAACAGTCCAAGTAAAAGTCCCAATGCCCCCCCCAATGAAATAACTAGTGAACCCCTCCACAAGTAGTAGACCTTCCCAAAATTATATTTAAATTCATTAGTAACTAAACAGTAGAGCTGAACTGAAGAGATGAAGAACTAGCTTGTGCCTCCAGAAAATTAACGTTTCAATGCTGGTTAGTATAATGTCTAAGTCCTACTAATTTAAAATGCCGAAAACTTTCACAAAATTGTATGCTGTTTTATTCTTTGTAAAATGCCGCTTGAACCATGTATTTTAAATGTAAAGACATTGTTACTGTAAATCCAAATTAAATATATGACTCTGGTCTAATGTGTTAGTATACACGGCAAAAGGTTTAGAATCATTTCTAAAAGCTTAGAATTCATACAGCTTCTCCACTGCCCCATAGTAGTTTAGAAGAAAACAAGACCACAAAATAATAAAAAAAAATAAAGAAACCAAAACAGCCCAAGTAAAAGTCCCAATGCTACAAAAAACAAATGTTAGGACCAATAGCAGAAGACAGATGAAAATATACCCAAAAACTCTTATAAATATACATTAGTCCTGGACTTTAACTAAGTTAAAATTTAAGGGAAAAGAAGCCCCCCCTTTTTTACGGACACATGGGAAGCAGCATGATGGGCGGAAAGGTATGTGAATAAACCCTTTGACGGACAAACTCAATGCCTAACCTTGTCCTGGAAGTGTGAGTCTTGCGGCTTAACGCTCAGGATCATCAGTTCGATCGGGGAACTACTGCTGCTCATCTATAAGAGTGGCTCCTATAGATGAGAATAAAAACAGCCATCGAAAGATAACCATGACCCGTACATAAACTGCATCACTCTTCGTGTGGGTAAAAAAGGGGCGCGTCCTGCTGAGGTTGGAAAAATCAGCTACAGAGCTCAAACAACAAAAACTACTAAAATGCAAACAAACAATACAAATAGCAACATTCAACGTTAGAACTTTAAATAGAATAGGTCAACTACCGGAGCTGACTGCATCGGCCGTAGAACATAAGATAGACGTAATATGCATACAAGAACACAGATACACGCACACCGAAGATATCAAATATCACGAAACTGGCAATGGATGGACACTAGCCACTGTATCAGCATGGAAAAACTGTCAATGCCACGGTAGGAGGGGTAGGAATGCTTATAGGACCAAGAGCGTTAAAAACACTTAATAGCATTGAGAGAATACAACCTAAGATGATGGCAGCTACGTTTAATGGCAACTTCAGAGCAACAATCATCTCCTGCTACAGCCTTACCAATGTTAGTGAAGAAACTGAACTAGTCACCTTCTACAATGAGCTATCCTCTCTAGTGTGTTGCATACCGAGACACGACGTACTAGTCATTGGCAGAGATACGAATGCCCAAATCAGGAAAAAAGGAAACAACAAATACAGCCTACACAACATGTCAAATAGGAATGGACAACATCTAACAGATTTCATGATAGAAAATAGATTAACATGCCTCAATACAAACTATCAAAAAAGGGAGGGAAAATTATGGACCTACACATACGCGAACAATAGTAAAGCACAGACTATGTCTTTATGAACAAGAAATGGAAAAATAGCACAATGAATTGCGAGGCATCCTCCTCTTTCGAGGGTGTGTCCTCTAATCACCAAATAGTCACAACAAAAATATGACTAAGCCTATGAAAAAATGCCACACGAACAGCGACCAACAAACACTATGACTGGGCCCTACTTAACAACAACAGAGATATAAGAGATAAAAATGTATTAGAATTAAGAAACAGATTTGACACATTACAAGAGAAGACAGAAAAAGGTACCCCAAATGATGAATATGAGAATTTCGTTAACGCACACCTCGAGGTGGCAGCAAAGTGTATTCCAACAAAACCTAGAACTAAATATAGAGTCCCATGGGAAACGGTAGCGGTTAGAGAAAAACATGCACACGTGAAAACTGCCTCCAAAAGCTATCGGAAGAACCCAACATACACAAATGCCAGAAAACTAAAAAAGGCACAATATCAATTAGCAGGCATATATCTAAAAGAACAGACAGAATACATACAAAATCAGATAGATAAGATTAGAGACTCAGTGGAAGATAGGCAATCTAGGATAGCCTGGCAAACAATAAATGAAGTGAGTAGAAGGAAGAGCACAGCCAAGGCAAAATTGTAAGCTGCAAACCAACAAGAAAGAATAAAACTGTGGAAACAGCATTTCGAAAATCTACTCGGAAACCCACCGAAAGTTACGCATGAACCAATCACCAGAATTATTAGTAAACAATTGGACATTAAACTAGGACCATTCACTCAAGAACTCGACTCGGTTCTTAGAAAAATTAAAAATAGGAAAGCTGCAGGGTTTGATGGGATTCCCCCAGAAGTATGGAAGACCAGACAATTCGATGACATACTACTCCGACACTGCAACGCAGTCTATAATCAAAATCCGATAGACAGATGGATGAAGGGGTGCATCCTTCCTTTCCCTAAAAAAGGCGACCTTGGATTAACCAAGAACTACCGAGGTATAACACTTACATCCATAGCAGCCAAAATTTACAATGCCCTACTATGAAACCACATAGAACCCAAACTCGACAACATCCTAAGGAAAAACCAAAATGGATTCCGAAGAAATAGATCCACGACCTCACAAATATCCGTAGAATACTTGAAGGCGTACGGGCAAAAAACCTACAGGCGACATTACTATTTGTCGACTTTACCAAGGCCTTCGATTCCATTCACAGAGGGAAGATGGAACAAATCCTACTAGCAAACGGTCTACCAAAAGAAACCGTAGCAGCAATAACGATTCTCTCCAAAAACAAAGTGAAAGTACGTTCACCAGATGGAGACACAGAATACTTCGACATTGTAGCAGGAATACTACAAGGGGACACGCTAGCCCCATACCTCTTTATCATCTGTCTAGACTATGTGCTTAGAATATCTATTGATAAAATCAGAGAAAACGGCTTCAAGCTGACAAAGAAAAGAAGCAGAAGGTACCCCGCAAAAACAATTACCGACACCGACTACGCCGATGACATAGCGATACTTGCAAATACACCCAACCAGGCCGAAACCCTACTACATAGTTTGGAACGAGCCACCACAGGCATTGGCCCCCATGTCAATGCACTCAAAACTGAATATATGTGCTATAATGAAATAGGTGACATTACCACACTAGACGGAACCTCTCTGAAACTGGTAGACAAGTTCACCTACCTAGGTAGCAGTGTCTCATCAACCAAAAAAGACATCAACATGCGGCTAACGAAGGCATGGACAGCTATCAATAGGCTATCGATCATATGGAGATCTGACCTGACTGATAAAATGAAATGCACTTTTTTCCAGGCAGCGGTCGTATCGATACCGTTGTATGGATGCACTACTTGGACGCTAACTAAACAGCTGGAGAAGAAGCTGGAGGGCAATTACACAAGAATGTTGCGAGGAATATTGAACAAGTCCTGGCGGTAACACCCAACAAGGCACCAACTATACGGCCACCTGCTTCCCATCACGAAAACTATCCAAGTTAGACAAACCAGACATGCTGGAGAACAAGCTTTTAAGTGATGTACTCCTATGGACCCCCACATATGGCCAAGCAAAAGCAGGACCAGCGCAAACATACATACAGCAGCTATGTGAGGATACGGGATGCAGCTTTGAAGACTTGCCGGAGGCGATGAACGATAGGGAGAAGTGAAGAGAGAGGATCAGGGATATCCGTGCTAGTGGCACGACATGATGATAATGAAATAAATAACTCAACACTGAGATATGAGGTACCACACAAATCTATCCAAGTCTCTGAAGAGGGTTTCCTTGGTTCAATATACACGAAGACAGGCAAGGTGCTTACTACAGCTGCTGCTCGCTCTACTATGCTTAGTTCTTGATTAATATACTCTTTGGGTAAGTCCATTATTCTGGTCATAGGTGAGTCACCTACAACACTTCCTAAATTGATTAAATAAATAAATGGCTTACTTGGGTTACAGGCATATCGGCAAATGGAGCATAACCATTGGCTAATTCACAAGCTAAGATTCCAATACTGTATATGTCTGAACGTGTGTCATATCCAGCCATGTTCTACAAGGTAGAAACAGAATATATAATACAGAATTAAAACAAATATTTTTTATCAGGTTAATATCAATATGGTCAATGAAGCGTTAAATATTCTCTTTTGTATAATCATTACCATCTCTTTGTGTGTACTGTGAACTACATTAGATTAAGGTTATATTATACATGAAATTAATATTTAAACACTTATTTTGGCTAAAACACCTGCTTTTTTTTAATACCACACAGCATATGATGATTAATATTATGTACATTCTTTAAACATTTAAAAAATCAATGGATAAAAATGAATTATATTATTTTTATTAGTTTATCATTCAGCTTACCTGAGTAAAAAAGATCAAACATTTTTTGAGACATAATATACACAGTACTTTACTGTATTTTTTAAATTTCTCAAAATTTTCTAGAGAATATTAGGATGTATCAAAAGTACGTACATTTCTCTTAGAAATTTTTTTTAATTCAAAGCTTATTTCATGAAAAAAAAAACTCTCCCTCTCTCTCTCTATATATATATATATATATATATATATATATATATATATATATATATATATATATATATATATATATGTATGTATGTATGTCATGTACCAAAAATGTTTTTGTATTTTAACAGACCCAAAAGCTTATTTTATATATAAATCTAAAAACTACCTCTACAATATTTATTAGCATGTATCAAAATTATTTTCATTTTTACAGACCATTACTCTAAAGCTTATTTTATGTACACATCTAAAGACTATGATTGTACAATTTTATTTGTATAATTATCATATTATTATCAATACTATTCAGTTGTACTTTTTTGCTTTAGACATTGTAATGGTGGATTCTATTTTAAGTACTATTTTAAACTTGGCCTCAAAATTGATGAAGCTGCTTGTAGAATTCAACGAATTTATTCACCAACACTTAAAAACTTTCAGAAGTGTTAGGATCATAAAAAATACTTTGTAGTGCATTACATGTTTCTCTTTCTTTTGTTAGTCTTGTGATATTATAGATTTGCATCTCACTGCTGGTCTGGGTAAGATTGTAGGAATGAGCAGCAGTTCATACTGCAGGTATCTTGCCTTCATGATACTCATGTTATTCAAGGAAAAGTCAAGGAGCTATATAATTTGGATTAATGTTGCACAAAATTTGCCAAAATGAGGTTAAAACAATGTCTGGTTTTGCCATTCCATCTTGGTAAGTTACCTCATTGGTAGAGGGTTTGAATTCAGAGTTTTCCTTCTAGACAGGTCAACCTTAGCAAGGCTAAAGGGCTTGGTTAGTTGTTAAACCCATAGCTGTGAAGAGATGGATTTATGCCTTTTCCAGTGAAATCCACAGTAACTTGTCCAGTATATGAATTTGGCTTGCTGAGCCCATTTTTTATGCCACTAATACCTTCTGAACATTACATAAGCTTTAAAAAACATTAAAGTTTAACACATCTGAATATCAACACTAATAAACTATTACTCAACACTTAGGTGTTAGTAATATACAATAATCCAAATAATTTAGGTTTAATTGATAGCATATACATATTTGTGGGATAAGCATATGAAATTGTATAATATTGAATGCTTGAAAATTTGGGAATTTTCAGAGCTTGTTTACCTGTTCCAAAATTTCTGGACTTAACCAAAGTAAGGTGTTTACAGCTGATGCTGGATAATCATGGAGTCTTCGTAGTCGTTTGCCTCCTTGTACCATAGAGAGAGCATTGTGAAGACCAGAGAGTTTTACATGTCCAGTAGCAGATATCAACACATGACTAGCTTTTACAGCTCTGAAAAATAAACACGTTCTGTTAAGAAAATGAAAAGAAAAAAGTAACTTTGATGTGGACTATCTTCATTGAATAAAATGATTTAAGAAGTTACATGGTTAGTAGATAGAGTGAACTATCAAATCATTTTGCTATGAATTTTATACCTTTAATAAATGAGGTAATTATTTCTTTTAGCATATTCATATATATGTGTGTGTAATATATATATATATATACACACACACAAATCATCCAAAAATAAATGCACCCTTAATTTTTTATAAAAAATTGATTTTCTTCTAAACCAAAGATAGGAAGAGTTCTTATTTTGACATTAACTTAAAAAAAAAAATTTTTTAGGAGTGCACTTATTTATAAGTGATACTGTATATATGTAGCAAGGAAATAACTGCTTTTACACATTTTTGTTCCTCTGTCATGATTATCTGATTTTGCCTACTTTAATTATAACAAAACCAAAGAGTGTGAAGTTAATTTCTGGTAAAATTAATTATGCTACCATACATGTAATTTATTTGTATGTTACTGCCACTTTTAAGTGTTTTTGTCAATAAAATACATTATCACAACTGCATATATGTCATATGTTGCAGGAAAACAATGTAACTATTTTGATCCAATGAACTTCTTAAGTCAGATCTGTATTTATCAACTATCACACTTTAAATGACTGCTCCATTGTCAGTGCTTAGAATATGCTAACTGTATTCCTTGCAGAGAGGTAAAATCTCCTCCAAAAGGAAAGGTGAAAAAAAAAAAGTCAGTGTGTGTGCAGAGGGTAAGTATGACACTAAACTGCATCTGATGATGAAGATCCAGTTTAGGAGCTCAGGAGGGTCACTCTTTCATTACCATTACTTGCAGGTCAACTCTGATCAGGAGTAGCAATACCTGTTAGGGTCCCATGTATAGGTTAAATAGAAAATTATTAATATTAGATAGGAATACTTGTAACTAAACTGCAAATTATTTGTATAAAGAATAGTTACTTGAAACCATACAATTGCTTACAAAAAAGACTGACTTCAGCATAAAACAACCAATCAGTCAACTTTAAATGATCAATTCTTTCAAATATCCTAGTGGAAAAAAGGGAAGTATTTTTTTTATTTCTCACATTTATTATTCTGTCATATATCTAACAATTTCTTTCTTCATAATACAGGGTAATTGTGGTATTAAGATACCCTTTTATATACTTGAACATCTCAACTTAGAGGATCATTCTTTGTAAGCAATACAAACCCAGTACAACTATGTTACTTAAAGAGGAAACTAAGTAATACCAATTGTTCTGAGAGATACCATGAGGGAAAATATTCAAAATGGCACATTCCCAATGAGCTAATAGGTTACATCCATCTATTTCATAAGTAATCACATACCCTATCTTCAGTGAAATTAAACATGGGACTTTAAAAAAATCATATGTGTGTTAGAAAATTACCCCCCCCCATACTGTAAGGTAAACAAAGAATAACAGGGTAAGAGCATTTATATATTCATTCATATTTTATTGTATGCTTTTAATGACTAAGCAACCTCTCTCTTAAAATTTCACTACAACCAAATGTAAAATAAGACTTCCACTTAATTTGAGACTACACAAACAAGAAGAAAACAGTAATTTATATATAACTGCCTCACTGATGGGCTAAAGCACTCACTGAATATCCGATAATGGCTGTCAATATCCGATTTCTTCCTGCAACCATGGGTTGTGGTGGCCTCTACAGTTGACAAAAGTCTGCTTGAATGCCCACATTGTGTCTGATCTCAAATGACCAGAAAATTGTTGCAGGAGTCGATACACCACAGTTAACAGCGGTTTTGACCGTTATATAATGATATAACAACACTTTCCAACTTCAACAAAATCATTTATATAACAGGAAAGAAAATAAAAACTACAGATGTTAATCTCACTGCTGATAATGTCACAATATGCTGCCTGACTAATGCATAAAATTTCTTTGCCCTTTGAACTATTTGCTGTACTAATATTCCATTTTCAACTAGCCAGCCTTGATAAGAGAGTATTAAACAAAAAACAAAAAACCCTGAAATATAGGTAAAAAATTACCTCCCCTGCAAAAAGAAATTACCATAAGGTAATAGCAGAGTAAGAGCATTCATATATGTTTATCTATTTTGTTATATACTTTGAACTACTTTAATTATCATCTGAGTATATGTAACATTTACCCCCCACCCCAAAGATAAATAAAAATTCAATAAATCATGTTTTAAAACCCCTAATCCAATGTGCCAAATAACATGGTTTACATAAGAAATAAAATAGGATCAGTGGATTTTAACTAAGTCAAAAATTAAGCAGAGAAGAGGAGGAGAAGCTCCCCAACCCCCGATTATCAAAACCTTTATAAATGGAGCACCAGAAATGTACAACTCTGACGATAAAATCTTAATCAAACTGGAAAGGTCTTTCTCAACAATATTCAATCATGCTGCCTTCATAATCACTGACATCCTGCCCCAGATTGTTACTGGATAACAGTCTTTGAGAGAGGAGAATATTATACAAGCCACACAAGCATATAGCAATGGAAACAATGGATTCATTCACCTTACTTCACATTGACATAGTAGATGTGAAGTAAAGCAGATGAATCCAAAGTTGGGTCAACAGCAAGCTTCACAAGATGATGGGTGGAGGAACCTCATTAGTCAACAGCCAGGATCAAACAGTTCATTCAGGAAACTACTTCTACTCATCTACAAAGGTAGCATCTATGATTGAGAAAAATAATCTCCAAAAGATTATCATGGCTTATCCAAACCACATTACCCTTCATGCAGTTAAACAAGGGGTACATTCTGCTGAGATCTGGCCTCAGTGTTCTAAAAATCAGCTACAGAACCCAAACCAAAGTTACTTAGATGCAAAAGATTTGTCAACATAGCAATTTTTAATGTTAGAACAATAAACCAATAACCTGAGCTAAGAGCATCTGCATGCAAGCAGAATATAGACATCATATGTGTACATGAACATAGGTATTACCATAATGAATTAGAAAAAGAATACCATAATCCCAGTAATGGATGGACTATTGTGTCGGCATCTGAATGGAAAAAACTGTCAATACTACCATTGGAAGCGTAGGAATGCTTCTCAGTTGCCTTAAAATCACTAAATTAGCAAAGAGAAAATCCATCTGAGAATGATGAGTGCTACATTTAAAGGCAACTCCTGCATAACAATCATCTCTTGCTACAGTCCCAACCAATGCTCATTAAAAAAAAAAAAAGAAAGGGAAAGCTATGGATTTATACCTACCCAAATAACTCTAAAGCATAGACAGATTATATATTTACATACAAGAAGTGGATGAATAGTGCTTTGAACTGTGAACCATATTCTTTTTGAATGAGTATCTTCTGATCACAGAATCTTAGCAAAGATTCATCTGAGTCTATGCAGAAATAAGAAACAAACATAAAGCCTCACGATATGAGAAATCTTCACTTAGCTAATAGTGATATAAGTAATTAATATACAGTAACAATTTGATACTCTTCAGGAGGCATCTAAAAGACATACCCCGAATGATGAATATAAAAACTTTATTACCACTCATATATAGAAGCAGTAGTTGAGTGCATACAAACCAAACCAAGAGCCAAATGTAGTGTTTCTTGAGAGTCAATAATTGAGAAAAATAAGATAACAAAAAAAAAGCATCTTTATGAAAAAAAATATGAACAAATGCCAATGCACAGAAATTTAAGAAAGCTGAGAGAAGTAACTAAAATATACCAAAGATCCAGATATTGTTATATATACAGTGTATCACAAAAGTGAGTACACCCCTCATATTTCTGCAGATATTGAAGTATATCTCTTCCTGGGACAACACTGACAAAATGACACTTTGATACAATGAAAAGTAGTCTGTATGCAGCTTATATAACATAGTTAATTTATTTTCCCCTCAAAATATAACCATTAAAAGCTAAACCCCTGCCAACTAAAGTGAGTACACCACTAAGAAACTACACCCCTAAATGTCCAAATTGAGTACTGCTTGTCATTTTCCCTCCAAAATGTCATGTGACCCATTTGTGTTACTAGGCCCATGTGCATAGGGAGCAGGTGTGTTCGAATTTGTAGAGCAGCTCTCACACTCTCTCATACGGGTCACTGAAAATTCCAACATGGCACCACATGGCAAAGAACTCTCTGAGGATCTTAAAAGACATATTGTTGTGCTACATGAAGATGGCCAAGGCTACAAGAAGATTGCTAACACCCCGAAATTGAGCTGCAGCACAGTGGCTAAGATCATCCAGTGTTTTAAAAGTGTGAGGTCCACTCAGAACCGGCCTTGGATAGGTCGTCCAAAGTAGCTGAGCGCACGTACTGAGTGTTACATCCAAATGCTTTCTTTGAAAGATCGGCGTAGGAGTGCTGTCAGCATTACTGCAGAGATTGAAGAGGTGGGGGTCAGCCTGTTAGTGCTCAGACCATACGCCACACTCTACATCAAATTCGTGAGCATGGCTGTCACCCCAGGAGGAAGCCTCTTCTGACGACAATACACAAGAAAGCCTCCAAACAGTTTGCTGAAGACATGTCAACAAAGCACATGGATTACTGGAAACATGTCCTATGGTCTGATGAGATTAATTTGTTTGGTTCTGATGGCTGCAAGTATGTGTGGTGGCGACCAGGAGAGGAGTATAAAGATAAGTGTGTCATGCCTACAGTTGAGCATGGGGGTGGGAATGTCATGGTCTAAGGCTGCATGAGTGCTTCAGGTGTTGGAGAGTTATATTTCATTGAGGGAAACATGAACTCCAACATGTACTGTGAAATACTGCAGCAGAGCATGATCCCCTCCCTCCAGAAACTGGGTAGCAGGGCAGTGTTCCAGCAATGACAATGACCCCAAACACACCTCCAAGACGACCATTCAGTAAGAAGAGGCTGAGGGTAAAGGTGATTGACTGGCCAAGCATGTCTCCTGACTTGAACCCAAATAGAACATCTTTGAGGGATCATCAAGTGGAAGTTGGAGGTGTGCAAAATCTCAAATATCTGCCAACTCCGTGACGTCGTCATGGAGGAGTGGAAAAGCATTCCAGTGGCCACCTGTGAAGCTCTGGTAAACTCCATGCCCAAGAGAGTAAAGGCAGTTCTGGATAATGATGGTTCACACAAAATATTGACAGTTGACATGGTGTATGTTAATATTGACAACTTTCCCTAAGGGGTGTACTCACTTTTGTTGGCAGGGGTTTAGCTTTTAATGGCTATATCTTGAGTTATTTTGAGGGAAAAATAAATTAACTCTGTTATATAAGCTGCATACAGACTACTTTTCATTGTGTCAAAGTATCATTTTGTCAGTGTTGTCCCAGGAAGAGATATACTTAAATATCTGCAGAAATGTGAGGGGTGTACTCACTTTTATGATACACTGTATAAGATATTTTAGGGATATTGTAGGGAGTTCTTTGAGAAGGATGTAATAGATTTCATCTGGACTGGGGACTGAGTTGTTTGAAGGGTTGGTTATAACCCTTAGTATGTTTTTTCCTTCTTTGATTCTGTTTGAATTCATTTGAGTAGTAAATTTTCTGCATTCGGGTTGGCTATATGCTTTTCACTTGTAGCATTTATGTTTCCTTGATTTATTGGGTTGTTGATGTTTTATTTGATATTTTCTTTGTAAAGTCCCAAATTATTTTTGGATTGGTATGGGAGTTTATTTTTGAAGTGAAGGTTTTCCAGAAGGATCACTTTTGGCTTCTTTGATGTTATGTTGAGTTTTTGCTCTTTGTCGTTTGTATTTGTTTAGGTTTTCTGATGAGGGGGGTTTGTTTTGAATTTCCTAAGGGTTGCTTGACATTCTCTTATGTTTTTGCACTCCTCTGTTAACCATGGCTTATTGTTTTGGGGATAGTTTTATTGGCTAGGTTAATGAAGATGTTGGTAAAATATATTATGGATTCTTCTTGATTTGTATTTTTTTTCTGAGATTAGTATGGTAAGATTTTTTTGTAGGATTGCCAGTTTGCTCTTTTAAAATTTCATCATGGGGGTTTTGTTTGTGCTTAACACATGTTAGTGTAAATTTCCCACGACAGAGAAAGAAAGAAAAGAAAAAGGAAGGTAGGAAGCAATAAGTAACCCCCCCCCCATCCGTCAAACAGTAGAGAACCACATGTATATAAATGCCCCTAAAATTTTGAAAAAATTACACTAGAAGGACTATTTGTAAGCAGAGGAATGACAATATGTCCATTTCGAAAAGATAGACCAAAGGTTAGTAATATTGCTCTATACTAAATTATCATATAAAAATGCATGTATGATTTTTTTATTCAATTTATCATTGTAAAAGTCATTGGTTTATACTATTGTGTTTTAAATGAAAGAACAATGGACTGTTAGACCAAAAAGAAATCTTGAACCCAGTGAAAGAATTTAATGCTGCTGGAATTATCTAGACCCCCCCCCCACTCTTTTATATTTACTTTTTTAATTTAGTAGTCTTTAACTAAGTTAAAACTTGGGGAAAAAAAAAAAAAAAAAAAAAAAAAAAAAAAAAAAAGGAAAGGAGAAGCTACGGATTTTTTTTTTTTAAAAATATAGGAATGCCATGGGAAGCAGGATGGTGGATGTCAAGGCAAGCGGATAAACCCTCTGACGGACTGTCGCAATACCAAACCTGGTCCTGGGCGTATGAATCTTACGGTTCACCATGGTGTATGAATCTCGCAGATCAATGGTCAGGATAGTTAGTTCGATCGGGGAACTACTGCTGCTCATCTATAAGGGTGGCTTCTATGGACGAGAACAAAAACATCCACGAAAAGATAACCATGACCTACACTCAAACCACATGTATAAACTGCATCACTCTTCGTGCGGGTAAAAAAAGGGCGCGTCCTGCTGAGGTTGGAGCCCTGGCATCTGTGTTCGAAAAATCAGCTACAGAGCTTAAACAACAAAAATTTCTAAAATGCAAACAAACAATGCAAATAGCGACATTCAACATTAGAACCTTAAATAGAATAGGACAAATACTGGAGCTGACTGCATCGGCCGCAGAACATAACATAGATATAATATGCATTCAAGAACACAGATACACACATAGCGAGGATATCAAATATCATGATACTGGCAATGGATGGATGCTAGCCACTGTATCAGCATGGAAAAATTCAGTCAATGCCACAGTGGGAGGTGTAGGTATATTTATAGGACCAAGAGCCTTAAAATTACTTAATAGCATAGAGAGAATATAACCTAGGATGATGGTAGCTACTTTTAATGGCAACCCCAGAGCAACAATCATCTCCAATGTTAGTGAAGAAACTGAACTCAGCGCCTTCTACAATGAGTTATCCTCTCTAGTGCAAAGCATTCTGAAACACAACATTCTAGTCATTGGCAGAGACATGAATGCCCAAATTGGGAAAAGCAGAAACCACAAATACAGCCTACACTACTCGTTAAACAGGAATGGACAACATCTAGCAGATTTTATGATAGAAAATAGATTAACATGCCTCAATACAAACTTTCCAAAAAAAAAAGGGAGGGAAAATTATGGACCTACACATGCTCAAACAATACTAAAGCACAGATAGACTACGTCTTTATAAACAAGAAATGGAAAAATAGCGCAATGAATTGTGAGGCATACTCCTCATTCAAAGGTGTGTCACCCCGATCACCAAATTGTCACGGCAAAAATACGACTAAGCCTACAAAAGAATGCCACCCAAACAATGAACACCAAACACTATGACTGGGCCCTTCTTGATTATAAGGATATTAGAGATATATATGTATTAGCACTAAGAAAAAAATTCAATGCACTACAGGAGAAAACAGATATACATACTCCAAATGACGAATATGAGAATTTCGTCAGCACCCACTTAGAAGCAGCAGCGAAATACATACCAACAAAACTTAGAACTAAATTTAGAGTCCAATGGGAGACATTAGCTGTTAGAGAAAAACATGTAGACGTAAAAACTGCCTCCAAATACAATAGGAAGAACCCAACTAACACAAATGCCCGGAAAATAAAAACGGCACAAAATGAAGTAGCAAGCATATACTTAAAAGAACAGACAGAATACATACAAAATCAGATAGATAAGATTAGAGACTCAGTGGAAGACAGGCAATCTAGGATAGCATGGTAAATGATAAAAGAAGTGAGCAGAAGGAAGAGCACAGCCAAAGGTAAACTGAAAGCTACAAACCAATAAGAACGAATAAAACTGTGGAAACAGCATTTCCAGACTCTACAAGGAAACCTACCGAAAGTTACACATGAACCAATCACGAAAATTATTAGTAAGCAATTAGACATCAAACTAGGACCATTAACCCAAGAACTTGACTCAGTACTTAGTAAAATTAAAAATAGAAAAGCCGCAGGGCTTGATGAAATTTCCCCAGAAGTATCGAAGACCAGACAATTCGATGACATATTGCTCCGATATTGTAATGCAGTTTATAATCAAAACTCGATAGACAGATGGATGAAGGGATGCATCCTCTCCTTCCCTAAAAAGGGCGACCTCAGATTAGCCAAGAACTACAGAGGTATAACACATCCATAGCAGCCAAAATATACAATGCCCTTCTACGCAACTGCATAGAACTCAAAATTGAAAACATTCTTAGGAAGAACCAAAATGGCTTCCAAAGAAATAGATCCACGACCTCACAAATATTGACAATCTGTAGAATCCTTGAAGGCGTACGGGCAAAAAATCTACAGGTGTCAATACTATTTGTCGACTTTACCAAGGCCTTTGATTCCATTCACAGAGGAAAGATGGAACAAATTCTACACGCATACGGCATACCAAAAGAGACTGTCGCAGCCATAATGATTCTCTATAGAAACACCAAAATGAAAGTACACTCTTAGAATATCGATAGATAAAATCAAAGAAAATGGTTTCGAGCTGACAAAGAAAAGAAGCAGAAGGTACCTCACAAAAACAATTACCGACGCTGACTATGCCGATGACATAGCGATTCTGGTAAATGCACCAGCCCAAGCCAAAACCCTGCTACATAGTCTGGAACAGCAGCTCTGTGAGGATACAGGATATAGCCCTGAAGACCTGCCAAAAGCGATGAACAATAGGGAGGAGTGGCGAGAGAGGGTCAAGGATATCCGAGCTGGTGTCATGACATGATGAGTCACTGTCACTGTATTTGTATACTCTCCAGTTATAATCTATGAAGATTGATAGGTTACTGAGGATTAGGTCTATGGCAGAAAATGTATCTGAGGATGAGTCAAGGTGGGTCTGAGACTTCTGTTTATGGAGGCATCATCATGTCACGCCGCCAGCACAAATCTCCCTGACCCTCTCCCTTTCTCTATCATCCATCGCTCCAAGTACGTCTTCAATGCTACATCCTGTATCGGCACAGAGCTGTTGCATGTAGGATCTAGCTGGCTGTCCTGTCTTTGCTCGTCCTTGTGAAGGGGTCCACAGGAGTATGTCACTTTGTTGCTATTGATGATTTATTTAAGGGTCTGGTCTCTTTTGATTGTTGTTTTACTTCTTTATATTTTGTTGGAGCTATTAAAATCTCCCACTAACATAAATGGTTTAGGAAGTCATTTATAGGGTCATGAGGAGGGATATATAGTGAGCAAATGGAGATTTGTGTAAGGTTGTTGAGACTGCAATTGCTTGCAAGTGTGTGTTGATGTTGATTTTATTTTGGGGGATGTTTTTCCTAATTAGGATTGATACTTCACCTGAAGCTCTTTGTTCAGTATCATGCATGTAATTATATTATTCAAAGATTTTTGTATTTGGTTTGTCACTGCTTTTTTGAAGGTTTCTTGGAGACATGGAAATAGAGTTGGGTTCAGCTATTAACAGAAGCGGCTCATTGTAATTTGCCTTGTAGCCAGAGCAGTTCCATTGAATTTTTTAAATTTGATATTTAGTTTGTTTTTTAATTGGCTGGATTTGGCGATTTCCAGGTTTTCTAGTATTTTTTATGATTTTGTAGAGGCTTTTGGGCATTTAGGGTTTCTCCATTTTAAGGGGCTTTCTTGGCTCTCTGTTTTCATCAGTTTGAATTTGTTTTCAGTTTCTATTAAAGAGATTCTTGAAATATGTTTTTTAGATTCTTTATTCCAAGATCTTTTCTTTGCTTTCTTTTGAGGTGAGTGGTAGGCCTTCATCATTATACAGTTTTTTTGGTGGGGGATTGTTGGGTTTGGTAGTGATAGTAGAGATACTTGGGGTTAATTGTTGTTTGGGTTGAGTTTTTGTTTTGTTTGTTTTTTTTTTTTGGTCCTCAGCTTCTTTAGAGGTTTTTCTTTGGATTTGGTTCAGCATGGTGCTTGGTGGTCTGGTTGGTCAAGATTTCTCTTAGTAATTCTAATAGTGTTTTCAGTTCTTTTATTAGATTTATCATCACATAGTGGGTTATTGCTTGGTTTTGGGTTGAGTTGCTTGACGACTACAGAATTTTCGACTAACTTCTTTGCTTCCGGGTATGATATATATTTTGCATGTTTGACTTCTAATATTCTTTTTGTCATTTTTGTAGTTATTTACAGTTCATGTGTTTTTTTCCCTGATTTCTCCACAGTTTTTATATTTATCTTTGCGGGGCCCAAATTCTTTGCAATTGTGGTATATCTCAGTGGCTTCAGTATATATATTTTAACTTCAGTTATTGTGTACCTATTTTTATTTCAGTCGGAAGTTTTGGGGTGTTAAAACTAAGAATATACATGTTTGTTAGGATTGTTTTGTTATTTTTCTTAATGGATATTCATTAGGCATCAATGAGACCTTGTTTGCAGAGCATAGTTACTACTTTTTGACAAGTTCAGGGAGTTGTGGGGGTAGGCTTTTATTTTGAAGTTATAGAAGTATTTTTGTTCAAGTAGAAGGTCTGAGAAGGTTTTCCTCGGTACTTCTACCAATAAGGAATTATTAGTTTTTTGACAGATTTAGGTTTTAATAGAGAGTTAAGATTTTTTTCACTAATAAAGGGAGACAACTTAGTGATTGGGGTATCCTCTGTTGACTCCGCCACAATAAATTTGAAGAAAAGGGTCTGATCAGACTCATTATCAGTCAGACTCTGCATATGGATGCTTTAAAGTTTGAGATTTTTTTGCTTGTTTTTTTTTGGGGGGGGGGATATCTATAGGGATTTTAGATGAGTTCACTGACTATGCACCCCCACCCATCACAGAACCCCCCATGAAGGAAAATGTCAAAGGAGAAACCCATTCGCCTCGGCAAATCAGGGCTACATATTCAGTATACTCATACATAGAAGGGGAAACATAGGTCTTTCTTCAGCATGATTGACCCTGTAGCCTACAAAATTCTTTTGCAGGCTTCAGAAAAAGGGCCTGATGTGACCAGCTGATAGATTAGATCAGGCCTCTCCGACTACCTGTCTAGCCCAGTAAGGTAGAAAGTGGAGTGTTGCTAATCATGTGGCCACTTAGGCATGCACAGACTGCTTAACATCAGGAACCTGTCCTAAAGCATCACAGGTTGCCACACACAGCCAACAGGTATCCTCATTGGGTCTTACCCTTCTACAGAGGTGAAGTTGGTATATTCTAGAGTCTCCAGCCAACAAGGTGGATTAATCATTTGTTTGCACACAGTGAAGTGGTTATGAGTAGTGGTATTTAACACCAACAATTCAATTTGATGTTAGTCATTTGTTTACACACAATTAAATGATTAAACAGTTCTATTTCAAACAATTTAAGAGAAATGGAGAGAGAGGCTGCATTCTCCCCTTTCTGAAGAAAAGTGACCTCGAGATCACTAAGAAGAACAGAGATATAACTCTTACTATTATAGCTGCTAAAGTTTTTAAACCCTTGCTTTTCAATCATATATGACAAAGATGAGAAAATTCTTTGGAAAAATCAGAATGGCTTTTGCAAAAATCAACCCACAACATCACAGATTCTGAGTATCTGCTGAATCATCAAAGGAGTGCATGCAAAAAATTTTGAGGCAATGCAATTGTTTATAGATTTTTCTAAGGCATTTGATTACATACACAGGAAAGATGGAGCAAATACTACTAGAATATGGTTTCCCTAAAGAAACTGTTCCTGCTACAATGATGCTTTCCAAAATCATAAAAGCAATGGTTTGCTCATTTGATGGTGTCACCAATTTCTTCAATATTGTCACTGGAGTCTTGCAAGGAGATACATTAGCACCATATAGGTTTCAAATACGAACATCTATAGATTGAATGACTTTTCATTAAAAAAGATAAGCAGCAGATAACATCCTGCAAAAAACCTAGCACTTCTAGCAAATATGCCTGACCTAGCTAAATTTCCACAGCATAGCAAGCAGTAAGAGGCATTAGCTTCTATGTGAATGCAAGTAAAAGAGCTTGTGTTTCCAATGAGAAGGAGCCATCTCCATTTTAAGTGGCAAACCTGTGAAATTAGTAGACCATTTGACATACCTTGGCAGCAATATCTCATCTACTGAAAGTGATGTCAACATACACATAGGGAATGTATGAAATACTATTGACAAGTTATCAACCATATGGAAATATCATCTCTGATAAAATAAAAGAGGATTTCTTCCAAGCTGTGGCTGTGTATGTATGCATCACCACACATGAATGAAACACAGAGAAAAAGCTAGATGGAAACTACATAAGAATGCTACATTTTGTTTTGAACAAATCCTGAAAGCAATACCCCACAAAACAGCAAGTGTATGACCACTTACCTCCCATCTCACAAATCATCCAAGTAAGATGAACAAGACATGCTGGGTACTGCTGGAGGAGAAAGATAAACTTATAAGCCATGTTCTCTTATGGACACAAACACACAGACATACCAGTGTTAGTCAACCAGCAGGAACTTACACAGATCAGCTCTTTGTGAACATTGGATGCTATCTACAGGACCTGCCAGGAGCAATATATGATAGTGACAGATGATGAGAGTCAGGTAACTCCATATTCTGGTTGTCAGTTAGATTCCTCACAGTCTAATTCTCAACTACATGCTCAAGCCATAGAAATTCTGATTCTGCCTAAGAAAGAAATCTGCTGGCTTTTATGTGTCAGTCATAAATATTTTCTTCACAATCACCAATGGCATTTAATTAGTTCTGAAATACTAAGTAATTTACATGCCTGTGTATGGTGCAGACATCAGGGAGAGAGGCCATGTCCATTATAGCTGATGTAGTACACTCAACCTCAACAGGGTCACCCACTACTGGGGAAAGAAGCAAAGCTCTTTGACGTGGTATGGTATTCCTTAAAGATAACCTGAGGACTTAAAATTCAAGTCACTGTTCCTTTTCTATATTTACTTGTGCATCTACTGGGTAATGTTTTTGCTAGTACAACATTCCCTTTTTCATACATTTTGTTAAGGTTCAGGTTCCAGCAGTGTGATCTTAACACCTTCCACTTGAACTTCATAGGAGTACAATGCACTGACCAGAGCAGCCTCACTGTGAACACCATCCTTTCGTGTAACATTGTACCAATGCATTGCATCCTGGCAGTGATCTGCTTTATGGTTGTGTGTGAACATTCAGCAATACTGTTAACAGATGGGGTATATGCACATCAAAAACATAGGCAGATACTCCAATATTCAGCAAAATGTCCGGAAATTCCTGCTGTTGAATACCTGTCAGGATATCCTTGGATGGCTTCTTTCAAGAAAGACTGCCATGAGACATTGGTTGGTTAGTTTTGTTTTATAATATACCAATCTTTGTAGGTTATTTAATCCTAAATCCTATTTATACAAATGGTATATTAAATATATGATTTATAGACAATAGTTTGAAGGTAACATTTTTAAATTCCACATTCCCCAAACTCCAAGACTGGAGCTTTGTAGTTTCACAGCTTGCTGTGTGTTTTGCATTCTGTTAATTTCCACAATGCAGTCCACTCATTTTGTCGCTGATCAAATTCCACAAGAAAATCAGGTTCTTCAATGAAGAATGCTACTACCGTGCATGCAGAAGCTTGCTTGTGGGAGAAGTGCACCGCTCTTGACTTTGAAATGGAAATCTCACACAGGGCTTTGATTGCATTCATGCTGATTAGTATGTTGAATCAAAAAAGGTCCTCTTTTACTTCCAGAGCTTCTATTTCTGCAGTTCCTCTATCTACCCAAAGATCTATCTGCTTGACACCACTGATGCATATTTCTCTATTAAGAGTCATTACATCAATATACTTCATTTTCCATATCCAGCAGATCTTTCTATCAAGTCTGACAATCCACAAGCACAACACCTCTGTTCCTACACGCATACACAATTACAGTAGGGAACACTGAATTCACATTTTGCTGGGTGAGGAGACTGGTACAGTAGACTCTCTCCCTAGTTTTTATCCCAAACAATTTCCCAACAACTGACCTAGCTCGCTGCACTGGAAACATGTGAAGTTTTTTTTTTTCTTACTTCAGAAAGTTGTCTTTTGATCTCTTGCATTGAGTGAAGCAGTCACAAGCTATATGGCTTGGACCATCACACACACATTTTGTTGGTTACTCACAGTTCCTTCCACAGGGTCATGTGTCAGTTTTACAGCAGCCACAACTAGTTCTATTCCCATGAGGTCATCCTTTAATATTGTTCTTGCATGAGTTAGCACTTGAGTAATGTTGATTTGGTCCATTTGACAAAATGCATGGAGAAGCTACTTGACATGCTCCAGTAGACTAGCGATGAAAGCCTATATCAAGCCTTGTTCCAACATGTGTCACAAATTGTTTATAAGCTGCAAATGAGTCATCAGCATAGGCTGTATACAGAGCTTCTTTTTTCTTTCTTCACTCAGCACCATCTGTAAGATGCATCAGGACTACATACGCAATTTTTTTCACACTCACCAATGGCATTTAATTAGTTTTGAAGCACTAGGTAATCTACATGCTCGTGCATGGCAGAGATGATTATGTGCCTCTTACATCAGGGAGAGAGGCCATGTCCTCTTTCTCTCTCTCTTTCATATATATATAACTCGATCCATAAGTTTTTGTTAAGTGAATACTAAACAAGGATTTAATATGCTGTCTACAGTCAACATAACAGAATTGTTTTGACAAATTATTTGTTTTGTAGATCACGTTTCAACCAATACATTTTCCAGCTTTCTTTAAGTATAGTACGCATCTCAACAAATAGACTCTTGTTCTGTTTTTTTTTTTTCAAAATATAAAGCAAAAATGGTATAAAACTGATTTTGGGTGTGGGAGACATTATTCTCAGACCTTTTTACAGAACTCCATTTCAAGTACCTTATTTCTGTTGAGTAGTTGAAGCCATGATGAGCTGAATACATTACAGGTTTGACTTTCTCAAATCTTGATGTGTGCCAATTCCTTCATTTTTCTCACATCAAAATATCAGAGAAATATACAAGCCAGAGAAAGATGGGATTCAACTTTCAGAGGCTTCTACTGCTTAACAAAAATAAGGGACATGAAATAGAGTTCTATGAAAAGTTTTTAACCTGACAAAGTACTCCCACCACCAATCCCAAATCAGTCTTTAACAAAATAAGGCAAGCATATATGAGGTGTATAAAAAAAAAGTATTGAGATTGAAGCCGTATATACCAAAACAAATGAACAATAAATGAAACTAATGTTTTAAAAAATAATCCCTTATACAAAATTATTCTAGCAACCTTTATATTAGTCATAGTTTCTTTGAAATTCCTCTTTAGATATGATATGAAGCTGTGCCATTGTATTACTTTATCTTACCCTTGAGATTAATTTTTAGTTGAAGAAACAAGATGCATGAAGCTAGGTCTGGTGAGCAAGGAGAATGCTAGATTTTTACAGTCTTGTGTTTTCTTAAAAAGTATTGAGATCTTTACTTATCGAGACACATTGACTTAATTATATAAGTTGCTAGGCTGTGAATGTCTTCATTTAAATTTTAGAATTTAAAAAATTAAAGATTTAGTCTGGATATGCATCTCATTATTCTCTACATACTTCATAGCCACTAAAAATTATAATAAAATAACTTTTCTTTCACCTATGAATAATTCCTCGTGAGTGCAGATATTCAAGTGCCTTGATGACATCTTTGAGTATATAAGCAATGGCTTGTTCAGGGAGGCCAGCTGTGAAGTAGGCATGAAATAGATCTTTGCATGAACCTGTATAAGCAAAGAATATAAAAATTAAAAAATTAAGAAAATTTGTTGTGAGGGCAACACCAAAAATAATACATTTAAATGTCATTCATTTTTTTTTTCTAAAAAACCTCAAAGAAACCCATAAAATGTTTTACCAAGTAAAACACAAAAATTCCTGTATAAAAATTACTTGTGTATCATATAATGGAAACAGATATTTATTTTAAAAGATGTTTAAAATATAACAATGAAATCAATGAAAAAATCTTATATGCAATGCCCCAGCATATTTTATGCTAATAACATGTTTTCTGAAGCATCAAGGCATATCTTCAAGGATATTAACTGCTTGGAATGGGGTTGAGTACGAGGCACATCCTTCAACATTAGATCTCCTTTACAAGGTGAACTAACGAGAATTGATTAGATTGTGATTCCAACCCAGTTACTATTGAAATTTGAAAAAACTAAGTGTACTTATTCCATCATTAAACTCAATATCAATTTACATATTATTGGTTGGGTTTTCCTTGCGGTTATGGAATGCCAATCCTTTGTGTTATTGTAATGAATCATTCTATTTATGAATCAATTCAGTTTTGCAATGAGTACAGTTTGTCAAGAAACATTTTCGTATTATCTTGATTTTTTAGATGGGAAGTCAGTTGTATTTAGATTATAATATTCAGTTTAGTGTAAGTACAGTTTCAATGTCAAAAACAGTTCAATTTTAAATAATTTAGTTTAGCATAAGTATGTAGTTTAAATGTAAGCACAGTTTAATTGTGAAAAACATTCCTATTTCTAGCTATTCAGTTTAGTCAAGCAGTTCTAATTTAGCTAATTCAGTTGAGTATAAGTACAGAATTTGTTTACACACAGTTACATGTCAAAACAGTTCCATATTAATTCAGTTTAGTGTAAATACAGTTTATATGTCAAAAAACAGTTCTATTTTAAATTATTCAGTTTAGCATAAGCTCGCAGTTTAAATGTAAGTATGGTTTAATTGTCAAAAACATTTCTATTTCAAGCTATTCAGTTTAATCAAACAATTCAGTCGGGCCAGAGTGAATCTGGGAGCAAGGGCAATTAAGGGGTGCTCTGTATTCCCCAAAGCCCCAGCATTACTGGGACCTCACCATAAGACTATTTAGTGTCATATACAGGACACTCATTGCGGGGTGGGGGTCTTACCCCTCTGCAAAGGTGCAGTCAGTGTATACAACAGCCCCAGCCGACTGGGTGATACACAGAGTTAACGTCAAAACAGTTTTTTTTCAGATGATTCAGTTTAGCATAAGTACAGTTTAGATGTCAAAACAGTTCTATTTCGAGCAATTCAGTTTAGCATTAAACAATTCAGCTCAGCATAAATACGCAGTTTAAATGTATAAAAACAGTAAATGCCAGCTACCATTTAGTTCCACTTAACCCATAGATAGGACCTTATCAGATGCTACCACTCCGGGCCAGAGTGGACCTGGGAGCAATGACAATAAAGGGGTACTCTGCTTTCCCCAAAGCTCCAGCATTGCTGCCGGAACCTCACCATCAGATTGTTTAGTGTCACATCCAGGACACTCGTTGGGGTGGGGGGTTTACCCCCATGCAGAGAAGCAGTCGGTGTATTCTGCAGTCCCAGCCGACTGGGCATTACATATTATTGATAGCATGTATAATTGCAATAAAATGAGTAAGAGGAAGAACTACATAATTAGCATTTAATGATTATCTCTCAAGAAAAATTACAATTATCAGATGTAAATAGACACTATTAAGTGTAATCTCTTAAGGAAGATACGAGGATTATTAAATAAGTTTCCAGCCTTTTTCCGTATAGGCACTTTTATTGATAGTACACACATGAAACTCTAGTCCCCTTCGAAGTAATCTCCTCCGGCTGCAATGCACTTGTATCGTTCCAACAACTTCCTGAAGGCCCCATCGAAGTCCTCTTGTGTGAGCGTGTCAGTGACCTTCACCACAGCCTCTTTCATCTCCTCAATTGTCTCATCACGACAGCCTCTGAGCTTAGGGAATAACCAAAAGTCACAGGGAGCAAGGTCTGGACTATAGGGAGGGTGAGGAACTATCTTGATACCCATCTTGCTCAAATAGTCTGTGACAAGGATGGAGTTGTGGACTGGTACATTGTCCTGGTGAAAATGCCACTGACCCGATTTGAAGAGAGCTAGCCTCTTCCCTAGGAATCTCTTCCTGAACTCCCTTAAAACCTCAACATACTAATCCTAACACTTTGGCCAATCAACTCTGGTGTATTAACTTCCTTACTCCTCCCACACCTCTCATCATCCCTCACAGACTCCCTGCCTTCCTTGAATCTCTTATGCCACTCAAAAACTGATGCTCAATTCATGAAAGATGCTCCAAAAGCAGTGTGAAGCATTCCAAACGTTTCTGTGGCATTTTTTCCAAGTTTAAAACAGAATTTTATTGCACATCGTTCTTCTAAAGTGTCCTCACGTCCAGATTGCATTTTTGAAATTCACCAGCTGTGATAATCAGGCTTTACTATGGTGTATTTCAATTGCTGCTGTAGCTGTTCATTTGAACCTGAAATCATAAAAATTGGTCAGTCATCTCATAAGATGTATAGCAATAACACTGAATTTTCAAGAGTCTACGACAATTTTAAATGCCTGTACAAAAAAAGTCTGGAAATTTATTGAATGCACCACCTAATAATCAAATGTTAATGATAGAGTACTTTCCATTTTTATTTAATAATAGTTAATGTCTTAATTCAATTTTAGAAAACATGTCATTTTATGGGAGCTTGATCTTACCTTATAAAGCAATCTACTCAATTCTCCCAAAATACCAAATACAAAAACACATTCAGTACATATATATATATATATATATATATATATATATATATGTGTGTGTGTGTATATGTATGTATGTATGTATGTATGTATGTATGATTTAAAAAAAATAAATAAATAAAAAAACTAAGGAAAAAATTTAAAAAATAGAGAGAGAGAAGAAACAAATTCAGTAAAACAAAGCAATAAACCTCTGTTTGCGCCATTATTACTAAATTAGGGCCTCATAATTTAAGATCGGCTTATGTATTAAACTTCCTCAGAGAGATCTTGTAACAAATTTAAACTGAAGAATTGATATTATAGGATGCATATATAGAAGTATATAAAATGGTTCACAGACAATTTAAGTAATGTTTGCAACACGATTGTTTAAAAAGAGTGCAGAAACATTTACTATGAATTTGCAAATTAGTTTAGAAATAGCTTTAAATTATTTCAACCCTGTTATGCAAACAAAAATCTCACTATGATGTACCATTCTTGTGTAACATTAATGTTTGTATGTAATATATAGACAAAAAAATAAATCATAATATTGATTCTAATACTGAATAATAATAAAATGACATGATCAAAGATAATCAATTATAGTATTTGAAAAGTTTAATGAAAAACTTTTTGAATAAATTCTTTTATACAATTTTATGGTCTAGTAAAAAAAAATTCAGTTTTGTAGATTTTGTAGAGAAATACTTTAAGGAAGATTTATTGATTTAAACATTTATTTTGGGTTAAAACCTTCCTTGGTTAATTGGATTTTATGACATATCAATCCTTGTAGATTTTTTAATGCCAAATCCTGTTTATACAACTATATATTAAATATATATGATTTGCAAATGAATAGTTTGTAGGTAACATTATTCTTAAATGAACCGGCGCTTATTTGTTTGCACAGCCAAATGGTTTTAAATACTGCTATCAAACACTAATAATTCTATTCAACATTATTCATTTGTTTGCACACAATTAAATGGTTCCAAACATTACTATGTCATACTAATAATTCAATTTAACATCAGTCATTTGTTTGCACACAGTTAAATGGTTTCAAGTATAGTAAATGATTAAATAGATAGGATCCTAACAGGTACTACCATTCCAAGTCAGAGTTGATCTTGGAGTAATGGCAATGAAGGGGTACTTCACATTCCTTAATGCTCCAAGACTGGAGCCTCACCAGCAGATATACTTTAGTGTCATACCCAGGACATCCTTTTTTGGAGAGAGATCTTACCCCTCTATAAGAGATAAAGGTGTATTCTAAGCTCTGCCAATACGTAGGTAAACAGACTTATTAGATAAAATACATGGATACCAATCTCGAAAATTTTCAGTACATAATTTACTTGTAATACTTGTAGCTGAAATGATGAATGCAACTTACCATAAGCCATAAATGGCATGACAATCCATAATTCCCGATTGTACACAAATGTTGTGTAAAACTTCAAGATTTTCTCATGCTGTAATTGTTGCACCAAAGCAATTTCTTTCTGGAACAAAAAAAAAAAAAAAAAAAAAAGACTAAAATAACTTCAAGCAAAAATAAATTTGATTGTCATGTTGGTTGGTTCATTTGTTTTGCAACATGTTAACACTTATAAGGTTTATTTAATGCTCAAAGCATTTCTTTTTTTTTTTTTTTTTTTTTTTTTTTACAAGCAGTTAAAGTTTTGCAATATTTTGGTATGTACTAGTTTGCAACATACATATAACATGACTGAAGCAGTTTAAGAAGTGAAAAGTATCAGCAGTGATTGCTAGTATTGTGGTAGTTGGTGTGCTGACACATTGTGC